>OVAN01015680.1:0-11156 GCA_900406275.1 Anastatica hierochuntica
TCCTATTTCTTAGAGGAGATGATGTCCTTCACAAGATTTGTGAAACAAAGGAATCAAAACCAGCAACACCTCAACCACCACAACAAATGCCATTGGACCTGTAGGCAATTCGCTCCGCCTAAGGAAGATGAAAGTTTTGGTTCTGAGCTATAAAACGGAAAATGGAAATCTCCTTTCATATTATTGAACATTGAAATGTAATTTTCAAAGAATAAACAGGTTTAAACATTACAACTTAAACCTACTTTGCTTCGAAATTGACGTGTGTTTTTTCTGAAACCTAAGACATTGACTTAATGATAATGATGTTGATGATGTCTACTTTGTTGAAACCTTTATCAGATTTCGTTTTCATACAACAAATCATGCTTTAACGTAAAGCACAAAGCATACCCCAAGATGCTATATTGAAACTTTATTTAGGGGAGAGAGAGAATAGAGAGCAAGAGAGAGAATGGAGAAAAGAAAATTTGTGGCGGCTGAAAATTTTTCAAATTCCCGCCAAACTTTTTTCTGCAGAATTATACACGATATAGTAGTATTACAAATGTTGATCATAGTTCTACTTTTCTGGATTTTAAGTTTTATTAGTATTACTTAACCTTCCTAATCCTTATTCTATTTTTACATATTATTTATGTGCCTCTACATATGAAATTAAAAGTAAACTATAAAAATATATTTGGAATCTACTTTTAAAAAAATTATAAGTTTATGTTCTTATAAGTGTAAGTCATATTCTGGAGAAATAGATAATGTTCGTTACATAGCTTGCCAAATGATGGTATATCTGTACGAGTTGTATTTTGAAGTAACATAATCAAATGTAAACAATAACAAAACCCAAAAAACATAACATAATTTGAGAGATTAGCACTAATAGTTAATAAGCTTTAAATCCAAAAAACAGAACATAAACAGAGCATAATAAGTTTTATATCCAAAAAACAAAACTGAGCATAATAATAAAGAGAGATCGATTAATTAGTAGTCATCATCTTCGGAGCGATCTTCGGGATCACCTTTGGGGTCTGACGGAGGCAATGCTTCCGTGGCGGTTCATAGTTTACACTATCGTCGTTGTCTCTGTCTTTCTCTCTCACACGAGTTCTCCGTCGTCTGGCTAGGCCTCTTTAATATAGGTCCCAACCATGCAGATTCTGCAGATTCGTTTGAAATTATGTCTTCATCCTTTTCTTCTTCGTCTTCGTCCTCCTCCTCTTCCTCTTCCTCTTCTTCATTTGGTTTCTCCTCTTGTTTTTGTGGTTCTTCTCCGTCTTTTTTTATTCATCGTTCACTTTAACTTTGACCACTTCTTCATTGACCTCTTGTTTGACTTTTTTTTCCTCTTTGACCTTTCCACAATCTGTAAAAACATTATTAAAAAATAAATCATTAAAATTAAATAGCATCTCTCGATAATCTATAAATGTAAGATGAGGTCAAATCATTGTTTTTTTACATCATTACACCTATAGATAAGTTCAATCTTTACACCTATAGTGTACATATTTTCTTAAACTATAGTGTATAACGACTGTATATCGATTACCATCCTTCTTCTAATTTTCCAGAGACATGCAAAACGCAAAACAAAGAGGAAACTCGAGTCTGATGCTAAAGTACAACTACAATAAAACTATAGGGAAACTAAAGTGAAACTAAAAAAAACAAAGGAATATTGTTTGACGAGAGAGAGAGAGAGAGAGAGAGAGAGAGAGAGAGAGAGAGAGAGTCACTTACCGGTGTTCGACGAAGACGACGCCATGAGAGAAAACTTATTTTTGCGTTGCAGAGTGAAACTGAAGAGTTTCGAGAGAAAGAAGAGAGAAAGAAGAGAAAAAGAAGATGAAATGATGAATGAAACGAGAAACAAATAACCGTTTTGTTTGTAATTGAGAATTGGGTAAAAACTTAATTTCATATTTGGGCCTCAATCTGAAACAATATGGGCTATTACCAATTTTTGAGCCTAATCTGAAACAATATATTATATTATATAATACAATACACATACATTAGGAGTTACATTATATTAATATCCAAAATGCTTTTTACAAAATGCTTTTTATATTAATACATTACATTATCTATATTATTATCCTCCAATGATATCTCCTGCTTGCTCATTGTGTTCTGCCAAAACACTGCAAAAAACTCAATCACTATCCATAATTTTGCCAGTTTCCCAATATTACTCAATTTCCTTAGTGCTACCTAGATCTCCTTTCTCGAAAACTCAAATTTAATGGTTTCAGGTGCAAATCAAAGAGAATCTAACTCTTACTAACTCAAATTAAACTACTTAAATGCAACTCTCACTTATTTAGACTATTAATCGACCCAATAACAATGAAAAACAATGGAAAAATGTTGAAAAACAACCTGGTTAGCTTTGTCGGCTATGGAGGAGACGGACCGGAGCACAGTATCGACGGTAACGACCGGTTCGTCTCCGATGAGCGCTATTTTAAAAAAAAACATATAACATATAATTGAGAGAATTAATTAATGGAATTATTAATATTAGGGGTAAATTGGTAAAGTCAACTTAAAAGAGATATAGGAGATTGGGGAAGGATATAAGAGTTTTAGTTTTATGAATTAGGGATATAAGAGAATATGGTTCATCCTCAAGCTCTAGATCCATTAATTTCAAAGTTCTTCATCATTGTCTAAGAGAGAGAAGGAGTCGAGAGAAAAAAATGTGAAAAAATGTTTTTATTTTATCACTTCGATGTTTATTCAATTTACTTTTATCGAATATGAAATACATAATTATTTAAGAGCACTTTTTTAATTCAGATATAGTTTTTTATAATTTTCGGTAATCTGTGTCAATTTAAGATTTATTACTAGCCAAACAAAATACAATTGATGAATAACTAAACGTAGATTTTAAGTTATAATTTACTTATACGAGCCATAATTAAGCGTATCATTTGAAGATGAATTTTAATTTAGAGACCACTAATACAAAACATGATTATGAAAGTTATTAAATTTAGACATTAAATATTTTACTTTTATTCATGCATCACGTGAATCCTTATCTAATTTAATATAAAATTATACACATAATTTTTGCTACTGTTAACTATATTAATTATGTACAGTACAAGTACTATTGTATAAAAATAACTAGGTGGCTCCCGCAAATTCGCGGGGGTAAGTAGGGTGAACAAAATACTTAGCTTAAAGATTCGAAACGAATCCGACCCAAAAAGTGATACCGAATCAGAACCAAAATCAATAAAATATTTGTATGGATACAAAACTTCAACACACGAAAAACCGGAACCGATCTCGGCACAAATCGAAATATTTCGAGTACCCAAAGTACCTAACTTACTAATATATACTCAAATATATTAGTTATTTTAGATATAATATCTAAAAACTCTAAAATACCCAAAAATATTCGGATTATCCGAAAAACGTGGATTGTTGAGGTTTTTAGGTATATTTCGAATTTTCTGACATTATTTAAAAGGATATCAAACCTGAAAAGATATGAACTGAACCTGAATTGAAGTGTATATATACCCGAAAAACTGAAGCATCTAACCTCGAAAACTTGTAACTTGAATTAACACGACCAAACTCGAACGGATACACGAATGCTCTTGTGATTCTACCTATGTAATTTACCAAACCAACTCAATTAACAATATTTTATAAATAAATTATAATTAAAAGAACTAATTAACATCATTCTCTTGTGAATTAACTCAAAAATATGTTTACCTAGGACATGTTTAACATAAAATTTTAGTTAGTAAATTTTGATCAAACTACCAATGTAACAGATAAGAAATGATGCATACAAGACTAATAACCATCAACGCTAATCATTTGTTTCCCTCTGATTACTCAACTTGATCATCATCTTCTTCTTCTTTCTTATTTTCCTTGTCTTCAATCTTATATAAATATAAAATCAAAATGAGACTTTGTTTATATGAAAAGAAAAAAGTCACATGCAATCATTAAAATGTTTAGTTTGAAGTATCATTTTTAATTCTAATTCTATTATATGTAAACGATAAAATATATTATATGTAAAAGTATCAAGAAAATATTACTCAACGTATACTTATTATAAAATATCCTCCTATATAGTTGCTCGCTTAACGTGGATCAAAGAGTTATACATATAAACAAGAGTTACGTTTTGAGTAGTGCATGCGAGTAACAGAGAGTTATATACAAATATATCGACCTTTGAAAATACCTTTTGATCAACTAAAAAACCCTCGAGAGTTTCACCATATGAAGAACAGTGACACCAAACACGAAATTTTTTCACGTTTACGCTCCAATTAATCCATAGAAATCAATTTTAGTAAAGATATTATTCTCTTTTTTTTTAATTTGGTAGTGGATAAAATCAAAAAGGTATTTTTTTTACTATTTACAACCACCTATATTTATCTATCTCAATAATTTTGATAGTCAAGAAAAATTAAATAGTATTTCTTTAATTCTTTCATTATTAATTACCATTTTCCATATTTATTAACCGAATTTTTTTGGAAATTTCCATTGTACTTTAAATTTGAATTGCCTTTCTAGTCATTTCTATATACAACTTTATACACCAATTGACTTTTATGACTTTATAAAAATGTTTTTCTGACAAAAAAAAGACTATAAAAATGTTTGTTTAGTAGATGTGAGTAAATCTAGAAAAATTTTAATAGTAACGAAATTTTTAATTTAAAAAATATATATTACATAAACTCACACATTTTATATCATATTTAACACAAATATTAATATTTACATTCTATTTTATTTCAAATTATTAATATCTATTAATATTCTATAAGAATATAATTCTTTTAAATTATTCAGCAATATAAGAAAATCCTCTAAGTGTAGGAAAACGTCTAAGTGTATGAGTTTAAATGTATATTTATGCTAAGATCGAAATGTTTATATTGTTTAGATATATTTTTCATGTATATTTTAAATCTATATTTATGGTAAGATCAAAGTTAGTATAAATTGAATAATATAATGTTTGGCAATTGGGTTAGAAATTGTTAATTTTAAAGGATATTTGACAAGCTAGTTAAAGTGGTTATGGTTATTTGTTTATTTTAGAGATGAATTAAATAAATCAAAATTAAATTATAATTCTAAATCTTCAACCAATCAAATTATAAGGTTAATGTTGAAAACTCTTATATAAGTGACACATAAGCAAATTTCACTTAAGTGTATTTGATTTAATATATAGGAGTATATTAATTTTTCGCCGCATGCCTCCTCCCCACATAATTCCCATCAACACGTTGTTACGGTTCTTTAGAATCATCTAGCAAACCACACACATACTTTTGGGTGAGAACTATGTGTCTCGGTGAGAATTTATAATTGTATTAATTATAATATATCTCGATATCAATTTATAATTGTATTAATATTTGAAAAGATTGCAGTGAGAATTTATTATTATATAAATCAATATGAGATATCACGCCAACTTCTTCATATGTTATAGATTTGAAAGAATGAATGCAAAATACAGTTATATATAAAAATATCGAAAAGAAGTAATATCTTTTGATCAGCTAAAATAGCTTCGAGAGTTTCACCAGATGAAAAAGATTGAGGCTACAAGAAGTACTTTCAAATTAACGCTCCAATTACCCCGTAATAATGATTTAAAATCGTCGATAAAATCAGTAAATAACGAAGACATGATTTTTTTTTAAATTGTAAGGTAGATCTAAAATTTAATATGCAATAGTCAAATGAGAACTACCCATATTTATACTTCTAAATAAACTTGTTAGGCAAGACAAAATAAATATTATGTCCTTAATTATTTGGTTAGTAATTTCCGTTTTCCATTTTCCATATTAACTTAACCGAAATTAACGTAAATAATAATGGTAGGTAGATAATTCCCTATTCATGTATACATTTCCATAATTAAACGTTAAGAAAGATTTACATAATTTAATTTTCATATCGTTAGACGTTTAGTAAGACTTGAAAAAGGATTATTTAAATTACTTTTTCAAAGACTTTGAAAGTCAAGAAAAATTAATAAAAAAACATCTAATTATGTTATTCGATGTCTTATTAATTCAACAATTATTTTTTCAAGGACTTTAATTTATTAATTCAACAATATAAGAAATCATCTTATATTAATATAATCCTTTTAAAGTTCAGAGAAAATTTTTTTTTTATTTTCAACTTTTATAATCAATTTAAAATTTGTAAAAAAAAATTTTGAATTTTTTTCTAACTTTTATAAATTTTATAAAATTCGTAGAAATTATCTTATAATCCTTCTAAAATTCGGAGAAATTTTTTTTTGAATTTTAACTTTTATAATCCTCTTAAAATTTGGAGAATTGTTTTTTTTGAATTATTGTTTTTCTAACTTTTATAAATTTTATAAAATTCAGAGAATTTTTTTTCTGAATTCCAATAAAATAATTACAATTTTGATTTAGTAATTGCATATTAATGAGTAAATGTATAATTATGATAAAATCGGAATTAATCTGAAATGAATAATTTAATGTTTGACAATTAGGTTAAGAATTTTAGATTTGAGAAGGATGTTTAGCAAGTTATTTAAAATAGTTCATGGTTATTTGTTTATTTTAGAGATTAATTAAATAAATCAAAATTAAATTAAAAATTTAAATCTTTCAACCAATCAAATTATAAGATTAATATTGGGAGCTCCTATATGAATGACACCTAAGCAATTTTCACTTAAATGTACTTTGATTTAATATATAGGAGGATAATGACACATACAGTAGAAAGTTTTGTGCAAATTTTATAAATATAAATGACGAGATATGTCGTATCATTTTTAACAAATTTCAAATTTATTAACAATTTTAAAATTTATTAACAAAGACTTAATTAAATAAATATGGATCATTGTAATAGATGTATTTTAAAAAACTATTAATTAATTTTCCAACAACCACCCTCACCTAGTCACCTCCACCCCCTCGTTTTACTTTTCTATCCACCAATTTTTTTTATTGGTTTATGGGTTAGAGCATCTCCAATGGAGTCTCTAATGAATAAAAAAATATAAAATAAAAGAGAGAATTGGTTGAGTCTCTAAAATTAGAGACTTGAGTCTCTAAAATTAGAGATTTTGAGAGACTCAAGTATCTAATTTTAGAGCCTCCACCCGCACATGTCCTCTAGTGGTTAATATATTTTTAATAATTATTACCAACTAAATAATATTAAATTAATTATTATTATTATATTAGGTTTAGATACTCACATGAGTATCTCCCATTGAGGATGGTCTTAAGAATAACATTATAATTCACTTTTAATATTATATTATTTTTACCACTTCCAAATATTTAGATATCATTTTTAAGTTTTTTAACAAATTCACCCAATAACCCTCAAGTTCGAGATTTGTTCTATTTCGTAATGGATTCTCCAGTTTCCCATGTGGAATGTGTTGTTTCTCTAGATTAATGCAATGAGTTGTCCAAAAAAAATTTAATGCAATGAGTTGGTCGATAAAAAAGAAATTAATAAATATTTAGTTTGTTTCATTTTGAATCGGATTCAAGAAAAATATACATCTATTAAAAGACGCTAAACTTTACACATTTTTCTTATTTACATGAAAAATAATTCAAAAAAATAATTCCACCATTATAAAATATAATATAGAATACATATGGTGAAAAGTATAAAAATAAATTAATGTTTTGAAAAATTAAAAACATTACTTAAACAGAGCAAATATTCAAATAAACATATGATTCAGCCAACTTCTCTTTTCAAGACAAATGATTAGATTGGTTAATCTTGTAAGTCAAAGTTTCTTGCTTTAGAATTTTGGTTGTTAGTAGAATTTTCCCTTTAGCTTTTGAAAGTTGAAATCACGAGTTGTACTATAGATTTGAACCAACATATTTGAAAAGAGATAAAGAGTGGGAACCACCTCGTGGTATGATATGATTTTGTATATATATATTCAGAGTACTTTAGGTTTTTAAGTTGTGTCATTGATCATTATCGATTTTTTCAATACAAATTTTAAACAACTTTTGACATGATTATATATACCGATTTTTTACATATAATTTTTAATCTACTTTGACATGATTTTTTTATCAAAATTTTTGACGTGATCTAGTTGATAGTGAGATTCCAAAAACAAAAAAGTTGATGTGCGTTATCTGTTTCAGCCAAAAGATAATGCACGGATCTTTTGTTTCATATGAAAATATATAATATGAAGTCATTCACACTTTGTTCTAAAAATTATTGTCTAGACCGATTACTCTTTTGCATATCTGCTAAGTGATGTGTCAGTATTTTAGTAGGTTTTTACTACGGTTTTTACACAATATATAAGGTTTTTAGTATGCATTCGGATTTTTTTGGCGCGGATTTGTGTTCTTTGTTGTTTTTACAGGATTCGAGCTTCAATGTGCGAAAAGAATGCATTTTGGATGGATTTCAAGCGTCGAAGGAAGTGTTCGTGCAAAGCTGAAAAATACCCAGAATTTTGGACACAGATCGACCGATCCAGACATGGATCGACAGATCCCTGTCCCAAATACCTAGGAATCTGGACAAGGATCGACCGATCCTTGTCTCCTTATCGACAGATCCCTGTCCTGAATTGCAGACCGATTTTACGAAGAACCAGACCGAACTTATTTCGAATCGGATTGCTATCAAAAGACCTAGACTTGTATTCCCTATTTAATTATGCACTTTTAGAGATTTTTAGAGAGCTTTAGAGAGATTTGTAACCTAGGGAGAAGAAGTCTTTTTGTTCTTCAATCAAGAAGTCTTCGGAACCTTATTAACTTTTGTGTATGCATAATACAATCATGACTCTCTTGAAATTGATCTGTGTTTTTGCTATTTACATGAGTGAGTAGTCTGTTCGTTGGGTTTATGAATTGTTGATATAGAATCGCATGATTAGGGATTTAATCTAATGGATCTTCGTCTATGATTGTTCGTAATGCATGAAACTTTGATCACTTAGTTTCTGAACTTAGGTAATTTAACTGCTAGCAGGTGAATATTTAAATGTCTGAAAGAATTATAGATGAGCAATTCTTCTTAAGCCAACGGAAGTTGATGTTTAAGTGAATTGTGAACCTATCAAACCTGTTAGTACTGCATGACTAGAAATCGATGGTCAACGAAAGTTAGTCTCGAGGTTTCTAGTGCATAGGGCGCTGTGAGTATGGAAGCAGATCAGTTCCACATTAGAATTTGAGTTCAAGACGGTTCTTCACCTCTTCCCTAATCTGTAGTTTGAATCAACAATGAATTTTTTCCCTGAGAAGACCCGATGTCCAACACTTCTTTGATTGATTTACAACCCCGTTGTTTGCTGCCTGTGTTTTCTTTGCTTTCTTTAATTTCGATATTTGCATCCTTCTAAAGACATCTTTTTAGCCTTAGCCCGTTGTTTGATTCTATTTCTTCGTGCTACCTTTGGTCTCTGTGGATTCGATCTCGAACCACTACAACATACATCTGTACGGTTGCAGTGTTATCTCGGGCGAAAACCTGAGCTATCAAATTTTCTAGCACCGTTGCCGGGGACCAATAGGGAGTCTTAGAACTTAGGATCATTGCGTGCCTAAGGCATTTTTCTTTTTTGTTTTTAATCTCTTCTTTTTCTTTTCTGTTTTTGTGCTTTCAGGTGCATGAACAGGCGTCACACTAGAAGCCAAGGGATATCGAATCTAGCTGAGTTCAAGCCTGAACCTTCGCGTCTAGAGAGACAGAAGAAGAGAGAGAAGTTGCTGGAGGTTATTGAAGAATTTAAGTTTGCTCAAATCATGGGAGACAACTTGGGAGATCCCATTCAAGTTCTTCATAATCCTCTCTTTCCTGAAGCTCTTCCAGGAGCTAACCCACCTGCTGGAGGTGGTGAAAATGCTGGTGCTCAGCAAGCTGGCCAGCAGAATGTTGCAGCTGCGGGGCAACAACGCGCAAATCAACCTCAACAGAGGATGACTATGGCGCAATATGACACTCCGGAGGCCTTCTATGCGAATCATGTTGGGATTCATCCGTCTCCCATTGAGAGAAGAGATTTTGAGATCAAGACTGGTCTCATTAACTTGATGCAGCATAACTAGTATCATGGGTTGCCATCACAGAACTCAATGCACCATCTGGATAGGTTTGAAGCCATCTGCAATACTATTCAGCACAATGGAGTACTTGCTGATGCCCTGAAATGTAGGTTGTTCACTTTCTCTCTGAATGACAAAGCTACAAGATGGTATAATAGCCTGGAGCCTGATTCTCTCAGGACATGGGACGAGATCAAGGCTGCCTTCCTAGGTTATTTCCTTACTAAATCGCGGTCTATGTCTGTGAGGAACAATATTGCAGGATTTCGCCAATTGAATGCTGAGAGTTTTCATGCAGCTTGGGAGAGATTCAGAGAGTATCTGAATGATTGTCCTCATCATGGGTTCACAGATTGGAATCTCCTCAACATTTTCTACAATGCAGTTGAGAAAAAGTATCAGAATGCGATGGAAACAGCTAATAATGGGGATTTCAGTACCAAGACTGTGCAGGAAGCTTATGAGTTGGTGAATAACATGGCGAATAGTCAGGCTAGTCGTAGGTCAGACTATGAGCGTGGTAGAAGAATTGTATCATCTGATGCAAAGAGAATTGATGATCTGCAGTCAAAGCTCGATGAGCTAATGAGGAGAGATCAGCAGAGTGTGAACTTTGTTGGTGAGCAGAATGAAGAACATGTGCTTCAAGAGCAGAAAATGGGGCAGATGTACCAGGAATACATGTCTGAGGAGCTGGTAGATGTGAATTACATTGGTGGTCAGGGAAACTTCGGTAATAGACGTTTCAATCAGCAGAAATCAGTTCCAGAACAAGTCGTACAATCAGAATCAGAGTGTTTTCAACTCTGGATTNGGTTCAGGAGGATTCAAGAACAACTATCAGTTGGGGTATCAGAATCAGAACCAAAGACAGTCTTCTGCGTCTTCTGAAGATAGTGATATGAAAAAATGATCGACCAAGTGCTGGAAAATTAGACCAAGTCTGCTGCAGAGATCAATCAGAAAGTCGAAAGCATGTACAGTGACCTCAATGGAAAGTTTGAAGCTATGAGTGTTCGAATGAAA
>OVAN01015681.1:0-11156 GCA_900406275.1 Anastatica hierochuntica
GGAGTTTAGTGAGTAGATCTACTTTTGGATCTTGAGATGTGGTTAGGTTAATGCTAGATCTAGGCTTGTAATAGACTAGTAGACTAGGTTTTGTCATAGATTGTCGCTAAATCTTGTCTTGTGCTCAAACTTACGATTGCTTGCTTATCGACGCCTACAACGTGTTCGATGAAATGCTTGAGTGAACAAGTTTTAGGTTTTTCATCTTGGGCTATGAGAGTAGTTTGCCCAAAGGGATTCCAAGATGCTAGATGGTTATAGGGGCTTGATAAATACTATCATGTACTTGTTTAGATAGGCGAAATCCGAGAAGTGAGCTTTGTAGTAGGTATAGGTGAATAGACCCCCGTCACGAGAGTGGGTTGGTCGACAATGACGGGATCCTTGACCGGGGAATAGCTTTAACCGTTTAATAAAGTCTTAGGAAAGTCCTTACTTGCTTAGATTGAACCCGAACCAATGGCCACTATCTTGAGATCCACTTTTCTCATATTGCTTTCAAGTTATTTACTTTGTGTTTTGTTTATTGCCTTTTACTTATCGCTTTTACTTGTTGCCTTTCATTTATGCACTTGTTCACGATTGCTCACATGCTAAGGACAGATCTAGTAGAGACTTGTGTCACCTCTTACTAGGTTGCTCCCTAGATTAGTTTTCTAGTGTGACTCTCTTTGCTTAAGCTCTTCTAAACTATTCAATCATTGCACGATACCTTACTTACTACAACTAGACCCCGTCAATATTGCGAGCTAGGAGCGGTTGTTAGGTCATTATAAATATTAAAGCTCGTTTCCCAACAGAGAGCACCAGCGCGAGGCCGGAAGTAATATCTACCTTCACCCGGAAGAACAAGGGGAAAATAGTAAGAGTAAAGGAGCTCATCAACACCAAGATCCAGCCCGTGGAACTCGTTTAGGACCTGGATGGTAGTGAGGATCCTCAAGGTTGGTGGGTTTAGCTGGGAAGTGCAAATGTTAAAGTGCTCCGAGACCTTCCTTACAAGGGCAGGCACTACACCCTTGACTCCAGCCTCAAAATAGCCCTCGTACATGGCTATCTCGTCTGCTAGGAATTCAGAAGCCCACTAGCCTTGCCCAGGCAGAATCAATTGGACTTCTGCTCCAATGGATTACTTCTGCCTCCACTCCTCCAAGAGCTCAGAGCTCACGTTTGAGAAAGGGACAACCATCATGAGCTCCAGACCCGCGGCGGAGCGCAGCGGCAACAGGTTGGCCTCAGGGATCTCCGTGTCCTCGGAAGACCCCTCAGCCTAAGGAGATGGGGTAGTTCTGATTAATCGCCTCCTCCGAACACGGGCCCCAACAGAGGATGAGGCCAATAGAGAAAATTCGTCACTGGACCTAGTCGTATCTGGGTTCAAGAAAGTTTCAATATTGGGTCTAGGAATTGATCGGGACAAGAAAGACCTAAAAGCTAATGTTGATTTGAAATCCTAAAATCCAACTCCCAGAATCTACCCTAAAAGAAGCGAAAAGAGGAGGGAAGAAGACGACCTAACCTTAAGAATCGCGGATCGAAAGCTAGAAAGGGATTCTGAGAGAAGAATTTCGGTAAGAAAGGGAAGAAGATGAATCAAGAATTCTAGTAATATAAAGAAGATGAGCTGAAAGTGCCAAAGAAGAAAGAACAAAATATTTAAAAGAAAGAGGAGAAATCAAAGTCAGCCGCGCGCGTCTAATCATTGGCGCGAATCTAGCGAGAAGAATAACGACTATATTCTCCCTCTTCAAATCTTCATCAATTTTCGCAAACGGTTATAAGCTTCCCTTTTCTCCAAGTGAAATAGCTGGGATTTTTTCAAAATAATCTTCATTGAAAGCTACAAGCGGTTCGCAAGAGTTCAAGAGTCAAAGACCCAAGGCCAGACGACAAAGAGCCAAACGCAACCTCCCGTCGCAGCAATGCTCATTATCTGGTACAACTTGAACCAAAACCAAGAAAACACTTAAGGAAAGCAGAGGCGGCACAAGTCAAAGCTAAAAAGGCCAAGCGACTGCAGGCTTTCTGCTTGATCCACCTGGAAGAGATGTTATTCCGCAGCTTCGGATCGAACCTGCGCAATAAGGGGCAAACTGTTGGGAGTAATTTAGGTCATGAGAATTCCCTAGATTTAGATGGAGTACAGCAGTAAGAACTCAAAGCAGGGGAATGCCCAGAAGCAGGAAGACAGACGACGTCAGACGACCAAGCATAGCCAGAAGCTGGAAGCCAGCCGACCACCGCCTCTCCTTTATTTTCGCTATTCCAACTAGTAGATAATGACATGTATTTTAGATAAGTATGCATATATTCTACAGATTATCATGATCTATCCAATTCTTGGAGGGATAATCATGAAACTCATGTATAAATACCAAGCTCATAGGGAAAACGTGCACGCACGAAAACCCTAAGCAAAGAATCAATACAAGAAGCAACTTTTCGCCATCTTTGATCTCGAAGCTTAGCTAAAACATTCCAAAACCTTTGCTGACATTCATCGACCTCCAACTCCCATAGTGCTACAAAGAATGACCAAAATCACCCATAACAGTGCTACTGATAAAAAAAAAACTTTCCAAATTATCGGCCATGAACGTCACCTCTAAATCTAGGTCAGGAATCTTTCAAGGCAGGAAGACAACAGAAAACTAGAAAAATATTCATAGAAGGCCACGAAGGGCCGGAATACGGGTTTTAAGTCCCGAAGGGCAAACAGAAATAAGGCCAAGAAGACCACCGAAGAGTTAAGGCCACTAAGGCCATAAAAGTCATTACAAAGCCCACAAGGGGCAGGAGTAGGCCGACGCAGGGGCATGCCATCAACAAAAAAGAAAATAAATCTCACAAGGGGAGAGCCACATGTTTCTTGATTTTGGGTATGGAGGTTAGGCAGATGGAGGATCAGGAGAGGCAGACTTCTCGACATTTTGCGCAGATGCCGCTTGGGGCATAGAAGCCAGGGCAGGAGGAATCTCCGGTTCATCTTCAAAGGTGGGAGCTCCGATGGCATTTTCTTCCGCCTCCGCGATCGCCACCATCTTATAACTCTCAAACTCCTTCTGCAAGTTCCAAGACTTGGCCTCACCCTTGAGGTATTCTCGAACAATATCCCAGCGCCCCGTGATCCTGGCACCGTTGACGGCCATGGACATCTCCTCCGTGAAGGTGGCCACCTGGGCATCCAGGTTGTCAAGCTCCTCTTCTAGCTTTGCCATCTCCTTAGTCAGGATAAGGACCTTCTCTGTCGTCTTCTCCTTCTCTGACTCCAGCCCCCAGAGCAATTCCTTCATCTCCCTCAGCTCCTTCTCCAAGCTAAAAGACTTATCCTTCTTTTCCCTCAGCTTGGCAAGGCAGTCCTCCACCTGGGCCTTCCCTGCACATATCACCTCAGTGGCGACCTGATCCTTGGCATGGAAGAGTTAAGCAGCTAGCTGAACAACCAAGGGGAGGAAGGTTAGCCAAAAGAAAAGGAGACAGTCATATATCAGCCAGAAGCCAAAGGCAGGCGAGTTACCTTGATCATTCCCTTCTGGACCTTGTTAAAGATGCCCAGATTATCAGAGCTAGGAGGACTAGAAGGATGCACAGGGAAGACAGAGCTCTGCAGGTGCTCCAGGGCGCCATCAAGATCATAAACAGAGAAGGAGGATTGCTTGGCAGGAGGACCCTTCTGCTTTTTGTTGGAGGCAGTGGGCTTCTGGGTCCCTTTCTTGTTGGACCCATCAGAGGGAGATTCTGAGATCTCCAACTGCTCCGGAGCCTTGCTCCCAGACGCCAACTTTGCTTTTCTCACCGCCTGAGCCTTTTTAAAGTCCTCCAACGCCTTAGACCCAGATCCTAACATATATCCTGCAAAACGGCAAAAGGTCAGGCAAGAAGTTAGCCTAGAAGGAAATAAACATAAGGAGTAAGAAGTAAGGAGCAAACCTCTTATAGTACTTTGGCTCAACGCTTCTTCACTTAGCAGGAACGGGATGCTTCTTTCCTCAGCAGAGATCTCCAAAGCTTCTTCATCCTTCTCCTTGCCTTCCTCTGATTTCTCTGTAGACACTTCTGCAAAAACGAAAGGCCAATAGGGTTAGTGACCAAGTTGGAAGCAGCAAAAGGAAAAGCATCCTAAACCTACCACTGAATTTCCAAAGAGGGGAGAATCTAGGAGAAGTCCCGACTCTCATGAAAACAAACTTTTGGGCCCAATGCTTGGTGAAGGCCGCCCCTTTTCTCTCCTCCTTTTCCAGCTCCAACACTAGAGGAGCATCGGCACGAGGGCGGAAGTAGTATCTGCCTTCATCCGGGAGAACATGGGTGAAATAATAGGAGTAGAGAAGCTCGTTAATGCCAAGATCCAACCCATGGAACTCATTGAGGACTTGGATGGCAGTAAGAATCCTCCAAGAAGGCGGATTCAACTTGTAAGGACAGATGCTGAAGTGTTCCGAGACTTTCCTCACCAAGGCCGGTATCGTACCCCTGACTCCGACCTCGAAATAGCCTTCATACACGGCTATCTCGTCTCCTGGGCAAGCATAATCCCTCTCATTCTTCCCAGGAAACCTCAAATGGACACCTTCTCCAATGGAATATTGCTGCCTCTAATCCTCCAGTATCTCAAAGTTTACATTGGAGAAAGGATCGACCTTTAGAATCTCTGGACCCACAAAAGATCGCAAGGGCTGTGGGTTAGCTTCAATGATCTTCGTGTCCTCGGAAGATCCTTCAGCTTCAATAGAGGGGCTAGTCCTAATCAGGTGCAACTTTCGAACGCGGACACCAACGGAAGATGAGGCCACCGGAGAAAGCTCGTCACCGGAGCTAGTCATTTTTGGGTTCAAGAAGGTTTTGATCTTGGATCTAAAGCTTGATTGGGGCAAGAAAAGCTTAAAGGCTAAGGCCAATCTGAAACCCTAAGAGCCGATCCGTGCAATCTATCCTAAAAAGAAGTGAAAAGAAGAAGGAAGAAGAGGATCTAACCTTAAAATTGTGGATAGAAAGCTTGATAAGGATTCCGGGAGCAAAGAGTATTAGGAGAGAAAGGAAGAAGAAGAAGTTAAAATGAGAAAAAGAAAGAAGAGGTTTAAAAGGAAAGAGAAGAAATTGAAATTAGCCGCACGCGTCCAATTATTGGCGCATATCTCGCGAAAGTTATGACTA
Organism: Anastatica hierochuntica; assembly: GCA_900406275.1. NCBI lineage: Eukaryota > Viridiplantae > Streptophyta > Magnoliopsida > Brassicales > Brassicaceae > Anastatica > Anastatica hierochuntica. The sequence continues at coordinate 5,155 of OVAN01015681.1, forward strand.
TTTTCTTCCTTCTCAAATCTTTGCAAATCTCCACCAACGGCTACGAATCCTTCTCCTCACGAAGTCAATGGGTGGGATTTTTCAACAAACCAACAACCCTTGAAAAGTGCTAACGACTCACGAAATTCAGAGTTCAAAGCCCTAAGGCCAGACGTCAAGAGCCTAACGCAACCTCCCTCTGCAACGGCGCCCATTATCCGATAGAATTCAAACTAAAAGCAACCAAACACTTCAAGAAAGCAGAGGCGGCGCAAGTCAAAGCTAAAAAGGCCGAGCAACTAATGGTTTCCTGCCTAAGCTGTATGGAAGACATGTTATTCCATAGCTTCAGACCGAACCTACGGAATAAGGGGCAAACTGTTGGGAGTAATTTAGGTCATGGGAATTCTCCAGGTTTAGATGGAGTACAACATTAAGACCTCAAAGCAGGGGAATGCCAGAAGTAGGAAGCCACACGATGTTGCATAACCGGAAGTCAGAAGTCAGAAGTCAGATGACCTTGCATAGCCAGAAGTCGGAAGCTAGCCGACCGCCGACTCTTACTTATTTTTACTATTTAAATTAGCCGATAATGACATGTATTCTAGATATAGATGCATATATTTTACAAATAATCATGATATATCCAATTCTTGGAGGGATAATTATGAACTCCATGTATAAATACAAAGCTTAAGGGAAAAACGTGGAGACACGAAACCCTAAGCTAAGAAATCAATACAAGGCTAATCTCTTTCGCCATTATCGATCTCCAAGCTTAGAACAACTTCACATCATCTTTGCTAAACATTCATTGAACTCCAGCTTCCGTAGTGCTACAAAGAACGACCAAAATCACCCGTGACACTAAGTATGCACAAATGTATGCAATCCGTATGAAAATTTTGAAAACAAAATGAAATGTTTTTGGTTTTTTCGAAAAATTTTCAATTTTTTTGGTTTTTTATAAATCATAATTATCTACAATGCAAGACTCAATATGTATAAGAAGAAAAGAAAAAACATCAAATCTAAAAATAGTATTAGTACTAAGCCCCTCCCCGGAACTTAAATTTCACCGTCCCGGTGATTTTTAAACCGTGAGAGTGACCCTTAAAAAACACACATAAAAAGGAAAATACGAAATGGTATTCACAATGGAAAGTAGGTGTACCTTATAGAGAACTCATATGAATGAGTATCTTGTGGATCTAATGGAGGATTCGAACTCGTTGTTGCACTTGGATCGCCTTGGCCTAGATGAAGGAGGGCCATTGGGATCTTTTTCATGTCTCCTCCGAGATGGCTCTTGGAATGATGTTCTTAGTGGTTGCATTCTATGCTCTTCTTGTTCTCGGATCACCAATGGTGGAAGAGTGATCGACATTCTTAGTTTTGTGAACTCACGCTTCGGGCATTTTTGAATATCTTCCTCACTCTCGCTTGAGGTAGCATATTTGTTGTACCTCGCACTTCTTTTGAAACTCCTCATTAATCACGAGAGCATATTGGCTTGCTTTTTTATTACCTTGGCGTGCTTTCTTAGTTCCATTTCAAAGCTTTTCTCATATGGTGTCCTTAGATGTGGCGCTGTATGAAATTGGTCGAGGAGTGAATGTCTATACGCGTCTTGGTGTCTCTCTTCTTGGGGTTGGTGTGGTTCAAATAGCCTATGAAGTCTTGGTTCTCCTTGTAGTGTGTTTCGTTTGTAATGAAGGTGGCTTGGTGGGTGGAAGTTGATGTCCTTGTCCATTTGTGTCGATGTATGCTCCGCATCCGGCATCGGAAGGTTACAAGCCCTCCATTTCCTTTCTTCATCAATGAACAAGTAGATCACGTCATCTATAGGACTATAGCCGAAAGCAAATTGCCGCTCTACTAAGTAAAGCATGTCCATCTTGGCTCCCTGTTGGCGATCTCGTTCCTTACTTCTTTATCAACATCTCCACCTTCCCATTTATCAAGTTCAATTCCAAGGTATTAAAACAATGGGGTAAGCATGCCTCCTATCCTCGTGATGGGATGACTTGCTTTTCTCATATCCTCTGCATGATTGAGTAGAATGCTTACGAACATAAGACCAAGATTGGTGTTGTCGCCTAAGCAATCTGCCCATTTCTCCCCATTTTGATCTCTTAAGTACTTCTTCAATCCTTGGAAAAGAAACTTCATAGCAAACTCGTTCATAATCTTTGGGTTTCCCATTGCTGGGTAAGTGTTGGCCATAAACTCCATTGCGTATCGAATTGACGGGCTACGAATCTTCGTTATTGTGGCCGAGCTTTTTATGTAATCCCCAAAGGCAATTTTCTTCCAAAGCTTACTCAAATCCAAACCATCCTCAAACCGGCTCCGTTCTTTGACGGGTCAAAACAATAGACCTCACACACTTCTCTTGTCGAGACTTGGTATTCATTGTCCTTTATTCTAAAGGCAATGTACCAAAAGTTGTGTCCCAACTCTCCATCTCTTTGTAGAAAGTGTAGCGTAGATAGGAATTGACGCGTTTGTTGCGTGAAAGACGGATGTTGCATCCATAACAAACTCTCAAGTCCCATCCTCTTTAGTAATGCACGAACATGGTCGTGAATAGCCATCTTTCTCAAAAATCTTTCATCAACCCATGGCGTTATTTTCACCTTTGAGTGCTTTTGGAGATGCAAGTAGATTCTTGGTTGGTACCTATACTCAAAAAGTGTAGATAAAGTGAATTCAGAGGTTAAAGAACAAAATGAAGATGCTAAGGAGTTTAGCATTGAATCGCTACACAAATGATAGGAATATAAAGCACAACTTCCCGGTTCTTAGCAATTTCCTAGGCCAATTCATCAATCTAAATGCAATATACTCATGAGGAACCGAAATGCAAACATTCGAAGTCATGCAAACTTTGGCCAATATAAATTTTCAAACAAGAACATGCATTAGATTTTCACACTTTCCAAACTAAAAATCATGTGGACGCTTACTTAACTACCAAGTTCAAAATCGATTTAGTATCCATTTTAAGATCATTTCTAAACTTAGGCATGATGTTCACTTAATACAATATGCCTAAATTCATAATTATGGACAAAATTCCAAAGTAGTAAATTCTAATTATGCATAAGCAAACCAAGCATCCAACAATCAACACCTTTCACTTAATAGAATTCAAAAATCAACTTCCTCAAAGAAGCCTCTCTTTGTCGAAAATTTCAAGACAAAGTACACACTTAGAGATTTCTTCATATTTAGGAAGTGACTCATGAAACCATGCTGAATCAACACCAATCATACACATCAACCACAAAATTCAAGTTTTCCCAAAAATCAAATTCAAAAACACTATTCCCTCCACTATTCACTCAAGAACAAAGATATTGATTCATGCATTTCTAGTTGTTTCTAGGCAAATGTAGCTCATAAAAAATTAACAACTAAACTTCTCCAACTCAAACAACCCACAAAACATCATCAAACACTTTTGCTTCAAAGAAATCGAAAATTTAAGCAAGTAAAAGCAAAAGTTTTTAGCTTCATACCTTGTTCTTGATGTTTTAAGAAGAATGAGATGAAGAGAAGAGTTAGAATGCACTTTAGGTGAACCAAAAATCTCTCAAACTTTCTCAAAAATCCTCTCTAGAAAAATCAAAATTCTTCTTTAGCAAAGAGAGAGAGATGTTTGATGATGATGAGAAAGAGAGAGGAGAGTGAGAGTGAAAAGTTGTGGTTAAGAGTAAAAGTGTAAAAAGTTATTTGCAAATTGGTCCCTAGGTTTCCAAAATATTTAGTTTCTTTGAAAACTTTTGCNGTTTTGCAAGATAACCCAAAATTTTAAAATTTTGAAATCACGGGAAAATTTTTATACTTGAATTTGAGAAAATTAGGACCAAAGGTTTTCAAATTTGATCAAAAGTGTTTAGTTTTCTTAAATCAAGCTTTTACAAAATCACTCTTGAAAATTTTTTAAATGGTGAAATGCAACTTGGACGCTTGAATTTAGGAGAACTTACCTTTGCCAATGGAGTGTCTTAGAATTTTAAGTCATATCGACTAGTTGAAGACATAAATATGTTACTCCATTTTGGCTTTGATCTTTTCCTTGATTAGCTCTCTTTTGATACCTAAGCTTAGAGTATAAGAATGTCTTTGGAGAAAGTTTTTCCAAGACAAAATCACCATTATTGAAATTAAAAAGCATGAAAATTAAAGACTGAAAGAAATATTTACAAAGGAGATGCATGAGATTCCCTCTCAAGTGCGCTTGTTTAAGGTCATTAGCTTGACCGTTCCTCTTTCTTCCTTAATTGGCGAGATTGAGGACCTCCTCATCATGGCTAGGTTCTCTTGTAGACTTCCTTATCACCCATTCCTTGATCTTGTTGAAGTTTCTCACTCCATTACCCTTGTTGAAATGGGGATTGTAGCTACGCATGAAGGTTGTCCTTTGAGTGATGGTTACATTCTTTATCGTGCCCAATTCTTCGTATGGCACATTTCCATCGAGTTCTTCCTTATAGAGTAAATCCAAAACACCATCCATTTCCAAGCTCTCGAGGACTTTCTCTTCTCTCATCATACCCTTCTTCTTTGGTTTCCTTAAGTAAACCGTACCACAAAAGGCACTGTCTTTTTTGGTTTTAAGCATTGGGTAGGAGATTCCTTCATCAACTTTTTTCAAAACGAGCCAATTAGTATCAAAGTCTATTGAGGCTCCGGTAGTGAGGAGGAATCGCGTTCCTAAGATCAATGTCAAATTGGCTTAGTTGGACTTAGTATCCACAACCACAAAGTCGCACTTAACAAGTGTATTGTTGACCCTTAGCTCCATGTTCTCAAGCCATCCCATAAGATTCTTTTTAGATGCATCCCCAAGTAGGATGGGATCCGCTCCTCTTTGGATCTTATGTTGAAGTCCAAGTTCTTTCACACGGTCTAGTGAGATGACATTAAAACTAGCACATGTATCCGCCAAATCGTCCTCAAAATGGTAATCTTTAAGAGCACATGGAATTAGAGACCTTCCCTCATCATTGCTCTGCTCTAGATTCTTCTCAATGGCTTTAGTTGTTGGGATTCCATTACCCCTCATGATCTTCTCAACTTTCTCCCGTAGAGAGATGGCATTTTCTAACTTCTCCTTGACAATATCGCTTGTCTTAGCTTCTTCTTCCCATTCCTTGGGAATATCCAAAATACCTTTCTTCTTGAGTTCTTTGTAATCCAACTCAAGGATTTGCTTCTTGAAGCGTTGAGGGTATGGGAGTTTGGATTTAAGAACCGGAAGACTCAAAATTGGGAAGTCTTCCTCACTCACTTCTTCTCCTCTAGGCATGTACCTAGGAGTTTTTTCCTTTTTCTCAAATGTCTCTTTCTTTGAGACATTGAGTTTCTCTTCCTCTTTGAAGCTATTGTCCTTCTTAGCTTCCTCAAAAACTTCTTCCATAGTAGCCTTATCAACAAGCAAAGGCTCATCTCCTTCTCCTTTCTCAAGTTCGACACCTCTTTTAGCCAAAGGAGTGTCCTTTTTCTCAAGCTTCGTTCCAATTGGAGTGTCTTTCTCTTAAATTACAAGGAAAATTTCGGCATGACCTTCCTTAAAATCCGGGTTCCCAATCAAATCCACATTCAAGCAATCAACAATCTCATCAAGAGGATTCAAAAATAAATTCTCAAAATCATCAATAATCTTTTCCTCTTCAAGAGTAAAGACAATACCGTCCCATGGTCGAGGAGTGTGGTCGATCTCTTCTAGAAAGGCATTGCAAAAGTCCTTTCTTGATTCTCTTCTCTCCTTAGATACTCCTTTTCCTTTACGTTCCGAGATTACTTGTTGGAGTTGAGAATCTATTACCTTGACATGTGAAACTAGAGCTTCATGCTTGATATTCATATCACGGTAGATAGACTCTATCTTCACATTCATTTCTCCAAACTTCTTGTTGAGATCGGCTTTTGTCTTGTTTTTTCCTTCCACTAGCTTCTTAAGGATAACATGATTCTCTTCTTCTTTGGTAGGACTGGTTTGTTGTTGAGGCTTT
>OVAN01015682.1:0-11155 GCA_900406275.1 Anastatica hierochuntica
ATTTTATAGTTTTTATTAACAGTCATACTTTTATTAGTAATAAAAATAACAGTCACATTCTTTACAGCCTAAAGTCTCTACAGCCAAAAGTCATAAAAGTTTACAGCAAAAATTTACAGTCACAGCCCTTAACAATCAGCCCCTTTATCTCCTTTTTCTCTCTACAGCCTTAACCGTAAGTTGTTTGATTTTACTTTTTAAATATTTTTGTTTTCTAAAGTCATGTTTGCGAGACTTTTCCTTCTTTAATTTTGTTAAGTCTAACTTCCTATTTTTGACAAATTTAAATGATCATAAAATATTTTTGATCAATTAGTAATTATTTATTCTCTCATTCTCCTAGATAATCAAATGATCTTTATGAAATTATACTAATATGATCATAATTTTTTTTACACTTAATAATTATTTATTTTTCTTTCCTTTTAAGATCTAATTTCATATTATTATTATTTTATTTTAAGAGATCAATATTATTTATTTTAATAATTATTATTCAATGTATATCATTTTAGTTAGTATAAATTTATCAATAGTTGACAATATGGCATAATTTATATATTTATTAATTGATAAATTAAAAATTTTGAGCACAATCAAATATCTTAAGTAACAATTATATTTTTTACAGTCAAAAATCTTTACAGTCAAAAGTTTTAAAAGCTTACAATAACCGCTCACAGTCACAGTAGTTTCTAATTGGCCCTTTAATGTTTTGAAATATTTAGATATTTAAAAAAAATTATGAAGTAAATGATTTTTTCATCACCACAACGGTAATCCTCTTTTACACCTATTATCTTCCATCTTGTTCATGTTTTTTTTGCTACAATATCTTTATAAAAATTTCCAATTATTCTTTAAAATCAATTATTAAAATTTGATTTCTCATTTTAGATTTCTATTTTCAAACTTAAGACTTTTTATGATTTCTTTGTTTTCATCATTTTATGATTTCTATTTTCAAACTTAAGACTTTTTTCTCCTCTGTATTTTTAGTTTCATACAAAAAAAACTTAACTATGAACCATGAAAAGTAAATTGGAGAAATACATGATCAATTTAGAGATGATGATATTACAAATCAACAAGTGTATGTGTCCACACGTAGTTTGTGAAAACAGAAGATGAAAGTATTCTTAATACTTTATGGTAGTTATTCTAATTAATTCCAACACAAAATTTAAATGGTAATTTTTTCACCATTGAAATGGTAATATTATTGCTTGAATATATAATCTTCTATTTGAAAATGTATTCAAATATGATGAGGATTCAACTAATTTTTAGTCATAAGCATGTTGCAATCCTCATTAAGAGGAAGAGAAAAGGCACATAACAAAAATTGAAGTTTTCAAGATAGGAGAATAATTACATTAAGACGAAGGGTATGAAGAATCATAAAAGTAATTATGACATATTTCATCAAACTTAAAGATCAAAAAACCGTACTTGATTGTGATTTTGCTTCAAATTTCAGTTTATTTAATCAAGCATCGATCAGTTTTTTTTAATAATTTTCTGTAAATGATCATTTATAGTATTTTATAGTGATGTTTATTAAAATTCAACTAAAACATTTTTTATTTAATACTAATAGATAATTAATTAATGTTAAAATAATTAATAAAAACTATTAAAATGAATTAGTTAAAAACTAAATGTTATGAAAACAAATTATTAATTTAATAATCACAATATCACTAAAATCACATAAAATTTGTAAATGATATAAATACAACCACCAATTGTGTTGATTGATGCAAATTTTAACATCATTTATTGTAAGTGACAATGTAAAATAAATGAGAGAAATAATTTGAATCATTATTAAAAAAAAGTGATATAAATACTTACATCAATTGTTATGATTGATGTAAAATTTTACTTCATTTTTTTTTGCAAATAACACATACTACTATTATTTAAAATAAATGATGGAATTACTTTCCTCAATTGAAAAATTGGAGTCAAAAGAAATTAGAGTCACCACTTTCAGAGTCACTTATAAAAATGATGTAAATTCATTTGAGTCAATCAAAAAATGATGTAAACAACTATTATAAATGATGCAACACATATGATTTGTTATAGTGGTCAAAACCACACGTTAACACAAAACAATATTTTAGATTGGGTAGTTTAGAGTTTTCGTTTTGTGTGAAGGTATGTTAATAATCTCCACTCGAAAAAGTCACATTTGTTCCACTAGTGCTTTAGAGTGTTATGAAAGTGAGAAAGTAGCTAAAGGTGTAACCAACTCTTAAATTAATATGGAAATTTAAACACAGTTTTTTTGTTTCTAGTTACTTTTAGTTTTTATAGTTTTCATTTTTGACGATATATATATATATATATATATATATAACACTCACTTGTAATAAAACGTGAGAAATCTTTNGAAATCTTTTTACGGAGAAACAAATGTAACAAACTGAAACATATTGTCTCAGCAAAAAAGAAAAAAAACAAACTAAATGAAAACTAGATGACACTTATCGATTTTAATCCTTATGTTGTGCAACCCTAACTATTTATATAAACGATTGCTTGCTTCACTCTCTATCTATTTTTTGTTTTTTCTCCATCTCTTCTCCACACACTCTCTGAAAAAACCTAAAGTTATCCACAAGTGTGTTCGGTTTTGTTGCAGAATGACAAAAGGAACAAAGAGGAAGATACCAATCGAGAAACGTGAGACTAAACAACAACGATATGTGGCTTGTAACAACAACGTAAAATTGTCTTCTCCAAAGCCGCTAAACTCTGTCTTCATTTCGGTACCAACATTTCTATCTTCGTAATATCTCCCGCCGAGAGTTCCGACATTTTCTACTCCTTCTCCGGATACTCTTCCTCGTATGATATTGCAGATTGTTACCTCAACGACAAACCTCCTCCTAAAACTAATAAACTCCAGCCCAAGCTAGAGTTTTGGTGGAAGAATCACGATCTCTACCGTAACTGCGACGACCTCTCCGAGTTGAATAATATTGAGGATCGAATTAAGAAGATGAAAGACTACGTTAAGGCTTGTATTGATAAGAAGCTAAAGGCGGAAGCTGTTGATCTCAACGAAAGTACGCGTTTCGTGTCTTCTTCATAATATGTAGTTGATCTCGATCAAAACCCTAACTTCACGTGTCAGTCTTACTCTCAAATTGCTTCTTTCGATCAGAACCCTTACTCCTCTCTCAAAAACATCTGTTCTTCAACAAATTCTGATCAAAACCCTAACTCGTCTTGTCTCGGGTCAGCTTCATAGTTTGTTGATAAAAACCCTAATCCTCCTCTGCTTTCGCGCAAATTGCTTCTTTTGATCAAAACCATAAATTTTGCATTGAATAAGAGATCTAAGGTGGGTCATCATCTTGTTCAGATCAACCTTGTTGCTTAGATAACAACTCAAATGAGTCTTACTCAAGAAACACAAACAGAGTCGTTGGTTAACGTCGTTGGTTATGATGACGAGAGCTTTTGGCACAATCTCGTAAACGATGATGCGTTCGGTCTTAACAATAACTTTCATTTTGGTCCCCAAGCGAACATCAATAATGAAGATTGCATGATTGACATTGGAGAATTTTTGAACCAAGGAATTGAGTTTAGCCAATCTACCGCTTGAATAGTTTATGATCATAAGGTTCTAATCTTTGAACTCTTTAACTTGTTCTAATCCTTAGGTATCATAATCATTCCCAATTATTTTCTTGTATATGTAATGATCCAAAAACATGTTTATCTAATTGTTTCATTTGGATTTATATAAAACTATTTTTTTAATCATCTTGTCTCGTTTATTTTCTTTTACATCCATTAAGCAGAACATCAATCTCAAGATTTAGTATCAAAACCTCTGTAATATAATCTGGATATGAAAGGAAGATTATCTTGCAGATTTTGTGGAATTAAAAAAAGAATACAAAAGACACATTTTGAAGAAAAAAAACATCATAATAATAAGACTATGCTTGTTCCACTGTTAACAAACAAACAAGGAGAAAATCCCAGTGACTGCTTAGTGAAAACAAGTGATTTGTCAATTTTGAGAAAGTAGTTTTTGTAACAATATTTTCTATAACTGTGTAATGAGTTTTGGAGGTTTGAAAATGATTTCGTCAACATTGTTCATTCAAAACAGTGGGAAGAACTAATTGTTGCAATCATTGAACGAATCCTCTAAATAACATTTTACTCAAACACCTTACAGAAACAGAACATGGTATATTCAATAGATTTCACAAAACGCATCATTATAGTGCCATCTATATAACAAAAACATTCTGCAGAAAAAGAATAAAAGGCACATGTATGATTTGTTTGGAGAATTAACCGGAGTTTCCATGTTTCTTTACCTAATCCCTAATGGAGAAAGCAAGAGTCACAAGAGAAATACATAATAGAAAATTTAGTCTTCAAAAGACTGATCATGATCCAGGTTCACATGAAAAACTAAATTGTTCCCACACTCTCTAATCTATAAGACCTATAGTTTCAACTGAAATCGCCATGTGAACCTCGAATGGAGAACATTCTTCGAGATTTGTTGTTGTATGCTCCGCCACCAACCAAGTTATAGACTGATAAATCTGAAAAATATATAATGCACATGTTAAATAGAAGAAGTGACCTGCAAATGGCTTAAATTTTGATAGACATTCAATGAAAAATAGTGAAGCATATAAAATTCTATAACATATGAATTTCCATTAGAAAAAAATAAATTGGGAAGATATATGCACATGCTGAGAAAGAAAACTTGGGCACCCAAGTGACATCACATGAGAGCAGAAACTAAGAAAAACTTCCTGCATTACAACACATGTGTTCGAAGACATTACCTACTCTAGAAAATGTTGTCCTCAAACTATAGAAATTCGCAACAAAATAATTCGTTCTTTTTTTCCGTGAACAAGTGGCACAAACAGGAAGAAAGCAAAATGAAATCAAATGTCCACATATGACTCTAACTATATAAGCCACTTTAAAAAATAACTTACACAAGCATATATTTACAACCTGCTGGACAAGGAGGTTTTGTAGTCAGGAGTAGCGGTTGACAAGTTAAGCAAACTGAGAATATCGAGGGATTGGTATTCTTTTGTGTGTTGATTAATATTTTTATATGTCATTTGTACAACTCTAAGATCCCCCAGCTATGAGCTGATGCTATTTTTGTCTCCTTTGCTCAAAGTAAAATATTAATTTTGCCTTCACCAAGAAAAATGCAGAGAGGAAGGAAAAGAAGTGAGAGTTAAAACAAAACATTCATCTAAATGGAGTTGATTTGCTAAATAGAGAAACTGAGGAGTTGTGTCTGTGAGAAAAAGAAGTTTTGATATCTACTCCTACAACTTATGATAGCTCTCTGAATCTAAATGTTTCCCAAAGAAAAGTTGTATCAGTATCAGTAAAGGGAAGAAGCAAACGCTCCTCCCCTCAATTGCAGTCTTTGTAAAGATTCTCGTTTCAAATATATCAAAATTGTAAGATTGCAGAAGAATCTCGAAATATTGTATTTGAACGTCACCTACAACCAGTCGACACAATAATTCCATTTAACTAGATCCATATGAAACCAGGTTAAACAATCAACAAAATTCCTAAAAAAAAATGTGAGAGATACCTAAAAAATGTGAGAGATACCTGAAAAAGGTGTCAATCGCGTCTCAAGCATAGAAACGATTGACAAAACATTTTATAGTCGTCATCGATGCTACACAATGACAGACGACAAAGCCGATGAATCTCGTTAATGTACTCTCCCAGAATCTCACTACCGGAGACAAGAAGGCACTGCCGACTGATTATTGATACGTTGTTGTTTGGCTGTTAGAGCAGACTTATTCTTATTCCACTCACTTGTAATAAAAAATGTGAGAAATATTTTTAGGAAAAAAACATAACAAAAATGTAATGAAACATTATTGTTTTAAACAAATTAAATGAAAAATTACAAAAGACTTACTAATTTTAGTCGATCCTAGTTATTTGTATACATAAATCGACACACACACACACACTATCTACTTGTTTCTTTATTTTTCTATATCTCTTCTTCATTCTCTCTGTTCTGTAAGAAAAGAAACCTCAAACAGTCGTTTGTTTGCAGAATAACGAAAGAAACAAAGAGGCAGATGCCAATTCAAAAACGCGAGACTAAACAATAACGATTTGTTGCTTGTAACAAACGACGTAAAACTGTCTTCTCCAAAGTCGTCCAACTATGTCTTCATTTCGCTGCCATAATCGCCGTCTTTGTAACCTCCCCCGCCGAGAGTTTCGACGTCGTCTACTCCTTCTCCGGGTACTATCCTGCTTACGATATTGCAAATTGCTACCTCAACGGCAAGCCTCCTCCCAAGACTAGTAACCTCCAACCCATGTTAGGGTTTTGGTGCGAGAATCTTGATCTCTATTGTAACAGCGAAGATCTCTCTGAGTTGAATATTATCGAGGATCGTATTCAAAAGATGAAAGACTATGTTAAGGCTTGTATTGACATGAAACGAAAAGCTGAAGCTATTGATCAAAACTATGATAATACTCGTTCCTTGTCTTCTTCACAGTCTATCGCTAATCTCGATCAAAACCCTAACTTCTCGCCTCAGTCTTACTCTCAAATTGATTCTTTTGATCAGAACCCTAACTCCTCTCTCAAAAACATATGTTCTTCAAGTACCTATGATCAAAACCCTAATCCCTCTTGTTTCGGGTTTGCTTCACAGTTCGTTGATCAAAACCTTAAGTCCTCCTCTGCTTCCTCGCAAATTGTTTCTTCTGATCAAAATCCTAGCTTTTCTGTTGAAGAGATCAGTGGCGGGTTATCATCTTCTTCAAATCAACCTTGTTGCTTCGAAACCAACTCAATGAGTCTTACCCAAGAAACACAAACAAAGCCATGGATCAACGTTGTTGGTTATGATGACGAGAGCTTTTTGGAAGATCTCATTAAAGAGACGTGTTCCGTCTTGACCCTGAGGCGAACATCAACAATGAAGATTGCATGAATAACATTGAAACATTTTTTAACCAAGGAATTGAGTTTATCCAGTTCACCGCTTGAGTAGTTCACGATCATAATGAAGTTAATTAGGGTTATTAATCTTTAAACTCTTTAACTTGTTCTAAATCTTTAGGTATTATTTCCGGTTTATTTTTTTGTATATGTAATAATTCATAAACATATTTCTCTAATTGTTTCATTTGGACTTAAATAAATCTACATTTTTTTATCATCTTGCCTGGTAGATTTTCTCGTCTGTAGTCATTAAGCAGAACACCAGTCTCAAGGTTAGTCTCGGGACTAATTATTGCAGACAACATATTACACAAACATCATACAAAAACAAAACATGGAATATTCAACAGATTTCACAAACATCATTTATAGTGCCATCCACATAACAAAAGTCAATCTGCAGAAGAAAAAAAATTAAAAGGCCCTTGGTTTCATAACAATTGTTGAGTGGTTAAGGATGTGCAAGCTGAACTGTCCACCTTTCTCAGTAGTATCCAATTTCGATTGCCCTGGAGGAGGAAGAAGCTCAAAGTTTTGCACCATCCTACCAATGGTGATTCCCAAAATGGGCAACGCCAATATAATCCCAGGACAGCTTCTACGTCCTACACCAAACGGCACATATCTGAAGTCATTACCGTTTGCTTCCACGTGTGCCTCTTCTTCTAAGAATCTCTCTGGTCTAAATTCTTCAGGTTTCTTCCAGCTACTAGGGTTGTTTCCTAGCCACCACGCGTTGACCAGGATTTTGCTTTCTGCTGGGATGTCGTAGCCAGCGAGCTTGGCATCGTGTAGGTTCATGTGAGGCACGAGGAGAGGAATAGCCATTCTTAGTCGAAGTGTCTCCTTGATCACGGCTTGCAGGTATGGAAGCTTGTGAAGATCAGGTTCTGTGACTTGAACGCCTGGTCCAAGAACTGTGTCAATTTCTTTCCTTAGCTTGCTCTGGATTTCAGGATGGTTCACTAGCTCGGCTATTCCCCACTCAATGGACCACAATGTTGTCTCAATAGCTGATTCAGCAGAAAACAACAAAAGAAATCAGCATCACACTGTACAAGTCTCTATTACAATAGAGCCTCTTCAGGGACAAAAATGGCATTCCCAATAATTTCTGACCAGAAAAGCGCATGAGTCTAATCTGCTGTTATGGTTACAATTCCAACAGAGTTGTGTCCGTTTCTTTGGCAAGCAAGATGCGTCTAGAGTATTGATTACGTATCCTACAAGGAAGTAATAACCTGCAACGTTGATGTTCTCGACGATGTAAAGAACGTTGTCCTCGTTGATTTCTCCTTTCTGTTGAGCTTCAAGAATGTGATCAATGGCGCATTTCAATCCTTCACTGCCTGTAGGCTTAGAGCTCGCAATTTGCCTGTGTGATTTACCAAAGTCAGTTTCACAATCCCTAAACCAAAGACCAAAAGATAATAGAAATCGAAAGAGACGAGTGACTCACTTCCTCTCGTCAACAAAGTACTTTTTGAAGAGCTCTAGTCTTCGATCTTTAACTTCCTGACAGATCTTCAAGTAGCCTCTGAGGAATGGCCTGAGGATGGGGATGAAATCGCCATAGTTGTACTCGAAGCTCTGAGCCAATCGGCTTCTCTCTCCGTTCAAGGCCTTGAGCCGGAGGAAAAGAGGATCATCCTCGCTCTCGAACCTTCTATCGAACATGATACGGAACATATTGTTGTACATCATCAACTGCAAACGCTTCCTCAAAACGATTCCCTTGGTGGCGGAATCAGGATTCTTCTTCACATCCTCCACAACGCTCGCCGCTTCGAATTCCCATCCTTCCCGGTTCTGCTGAACCACCTTGTTGGTGAAGAACGGAACCGTCATGATCCGCCGCATCTTCCTCCAGTGCTCTCCGTACACGGTGAACACCATATCTTGTCCCTTCCCGGTAAAAATGTCGAAGACGACGTTTCTGGTTCTGGATCCAAACTCAACACCCTGTGTGTGGAGCACTTCCTTGGCCAGATTCGGGGAAGAGACGACCACTAGGTTTCGCTGACCCATCCTGAGGAGGAAGAGGTCTCCGAATTTCTTAGCGTAATCGACCAGATTACGGTGGTTGAGATCATCTCCGACCTGAAGCCAATTTCCGAAAATTGGAATCGGTACAGGACCTGGAGGTAGCTTCAATTTTTTGCCGCGGAGCTTAGAAATCACGGTGGCGAGAACCACCGCCAGGAAGACGGCGATTAGAGACTTCTCCAGTAAGAGAAGATCCATTACCGTTCACTCTCACAACTTCAATTTTTATAGTATAGTTTCACAGTGATGATTGATTCTGGTGAGAAGAATCGCCGGCGACTGAAAGCAGAAGAAGCTGCTGAGGAGAGAAATGGTGGGGAGAGAGACGATTTATAAAGAGGAGATAGAGGTCGGTTGGTGGTTGGTTTGAGAAATTGAGAACAAACGGCTAAAAGAAGACGGCGTTAGTGACGGGAGGAGTTGGTGAGACGCTGAAATTTAAAACGGCGTTAGATTTTAACGGGATGGCTGAGTGTGAGTGGGGTGGTGTTTGATGGGCTAGTAGATCAAGAACCATAAAGTGAAAAATGAAAGGGTTTGGTGAGATCATCTCTATAATCTAAAGAATTTAACCGAGTTTGAATAGAATTGAAAATTCTCTATGTTTTTTAAAATTTATTTTAAATTTACCTGTTATAGATTTAGTTTTTTTTTCCACACAAAATAGCTATTCTATTACTCAAAATTGAGGTGGTGCAGCAAGCCACACCGTAATAAAACAACCAACAAATGAGAAAATAGCAAAATGTAGTTTAGCTAGACGAGCTAAAAGATTTGTTTTTGAACTTGAAACTCGTGGAATATAAGATAACTTGAATAGCGGAAAATCACTCTTTGCTCTTTCAAACTCTTGTAATTCCGTCGCAAATTTTGGCTAATCCGTGAGATTCACAATCATACTAATAACATATCGACTATTAGTTCCAAACTCTTGAACTTCTGAATGAGCTGACATCCTCTGCATCGCCCAAATCAAAGCTGATTTAGATTTTGTAGTCATTCTACTAAATTATTTTGGATTCTAATTTTATTCTATATATTAAATTTTGAATTTCATTGTTAGTGTTAGTCAATTCAAGAATATCTTTCATAGCATTTTCAATTTGGAATGGTAGGGTTAATTAGCTAAATAACCAAAAACAACAATACTTAATTTTTTTGGTTTAACACAGAATATTAATATAATAATAGGGAGAATTACATTTCTATCCTATGAACAACAAAAAAAAGAGAAAAGAAAAAAAGGAAGGGATAAAAAAGTAAAAATATTTTGGGTGGGTTGGATATTTAATTAATGTTTTTTTAGATTATTCACTATAATTTCCCAAGAATTTAATATAATTCTAATCCAAATTTTAAATTCAAAGCTTTTTTTTGATTACTCGGAGGTTCGAGGTTCGTGGGCCCATACATCTTTTGAGGGTGGAGCCAGACCATGTAAGATCCACCCTACAGGTGTCAGTCTCTCCCAGCTGCCGCCGGGACTCGAATTGGGGATCTCTCGTTAATACCACGAGGTCCTTTCAAGTTGAGCTGGCGACCTTTGGTAAATTCAAAGCTTTTCTCATGTTATTTTAAAGGAACATAGTAAAATTGTATTAAAGAGCTTGAAATGCCTTAGACACTGTTTTATGTATTTATTTCTTTATTCTCATGTTTAATAATACGCCATAAAATTATAATTGTCTTCTCTTTCAATGTAATTATAAAATCACTATAATATCATTTTATCAAAAAATTTTGGTGAAAACTGAAAATATCTCTTTTAATAAATAACTTTAATGGCATTTATAACGAAATATTGAAATCTGGTTAAAAGTAATAACATTCAAAAATATAATATGAAAACTAGGAGTTGAAATTCGTGATATTTAAATTATTATTAGTCGCCGAAAAAAAAATTATTATTAATCTGTATAAATAGCTTTCTCCACGAATCAATAAAGTCAATAAAGTTTGATATGTAGTCATGGTATCAGAGATTAGGGGTGGGCACGGATCGGGTACCCTTGATTTTTGGTATACCCGCTATCCGATCCGACCCTTACGGGTAATAGATTTTTAGTACCTGTACCCGACCCGCAAAAA
>OVAN01015683.1:0-11155 GCA_900406275.1 Anastatica hierochuntica
TTAATTTTGTCCGAGAACGACTAGGTGATCGGGTAAATGGTTGGTCTTCCAAGTCTTTATATAAAGGGGACAAAGAGATTCTGATCAAATCAGTTGCTTTGGCGTTACCCAATTATTTCATGTCATGTTTTAAACCCCGTCAAGGGTTAATGAGTAAGTTAACTAGTGCGATTTCTAAATTCTGGTGGAGTTCCAATGGATGTAACCGCGGTCTCCATTGGGTTGCATGAGACAAATTAGGCATACCAAAAGAGAATGGAGGTTTAGGCTTCAAATCTCTGGAGGATTTTAATACTACCTTATTGGCTAAACAGTTATGGAGGATTATTCAGATTCCTGGTTCTTTCGTTGCACGAGTTTTACGAGGCCGATATTTCAGGAAGGTTCACCCTTTAAACGCACGGAAGCCTCATTCACCCTCTTTCGGTTGGAGGAGTATTTTCTCCACTCAGGATCTGCTTAAGCAAGGGATTCGGATAAGGATAGGCTCTGGAATAAACACTTCAGTATGGCATGACCCATGGATCCCGGGCACCCACCCTCGTCCAGCCATAGGTCAGGGTATACAGTGGTACCCTGGGCTACAGGTTTATCAATTGATAGACCCAACAACGAAGGACTGGCATTTGCCTTTGTTGCAAGAACTTTTTGATCCAGAGGATATACCTTTCATACGGGGGATCTATCCAAGTCGCACCATTACATATGATGATGTGGTATGGCATTTTACCAAATCAGGTCAATATACGGTTAAGTCGGGGTACAAACTTCTTAACTCTTCGGCGATAAGTCAGATCAATAATAATGGTTGGGGTCCGGGGCTGGAGGCTTTGCAGGCTTTCCCATGGACTTTAAAATGTCCAAGGAAGATACAACATCTTCTTTGGCAAATAATAACAGGAAATTTGGCGGTTACTACAGAAATTGTTCATAGGGGTGTTCGCTGTGACAGAATTTGCAAACGGTGTGGTTCTGTGGATGAGACAGTTAACCATGTTTTCTTTGAGTGTCCATTGACCACGCATATTTGGAATCTCTATACGAATTTGACAGAGATGAGGGCAATCCCATCCGACTCAACTTATTTTAATATGGATTTTTTGTTTTGGCAGAATCTAGTGAGGATTCAGAATAGCGATCGTTATGACCTATTTCCATGGATACTATGGTTTATTTGGAAAGCGAGAAATCAATTGGTTTTCCAAGGGATCCATTTGGATGCGGATGAGATACTTCGATCTGCAGAGACAGACTCTATAGCCTTGGAGGAAGCGCAAGTCATTTTCTCATCAGAGGAGGAAAGGTTGTCGGTAGAACCTATTATTTCGGATGGTTTAATCTTTCGGATAGATGGATCCTGGAAGCAAACAGATTCTACCTCCGGTCTAGGATGGATCTTCTCGGATAACACTAATGAGGTAATCTTGATGGGGGCAAGATGTCAGCGTCGGAGTCTCTCACCACTCCATACAGAGTTCGAAGCTTTGCTATGGGCGATGTCGGAACTTCATAACCGCAACATTGACTGCCAGCCCTTCATACGCAAATTCAGGATTGCCAATTACTATGTGCATACTTCACAGGCTTCACTTTGATGCATATCCCCCATACGGCAAACACGCAAGCAGACACTTTGGCACGAGGAGCGCGTACTTTATTTCATGATTATAGTTTGTAGACTCCGTTCCTCCAAATTGGCTATCCAATTTGGAAGCAAACTCTTAATTTAATGTGCGGTTGACAAAAAAAACATACTTTTTTTTCATTTGAAGATTATAAAATAAAATTGAACCAACATTTTTATACAAAGTGGGCAAAGAACTAATCGTTACAGAGCTCAAAGTCGGTAATTCTAATAAAAAGACCCTATAGCCAAAGTAGAATAGAAATTAAAACAACATAGTAAGGATGGCGAAGACTAGTAAAGGACCAAAACAAGATCTTAAACAAATAAAACTAATTAGAAAGCGAGCAGAAACGCTTCGAGAAGAATTGGAGATGAGCTACAATAACCAAAATTATTAGTGATGACCGCGAAGGGAACTCATTATATTGCTCCTACTTCAAGTGAAGCCACGAGTATAACCGATGCCTACCAACTTAGGCTGCAGCAAATGGCACTACTTTAAGAAAACTATGCCCTATGGTTTGAAGCTCCACACACTTCCTTATTGAAGATCAGGAAACACTATCTCGTCGATCCTAGCTAGTAGGAAGAGAACACCTCTCACATGTACCACTAAACCATCTAGTAGTTAAGACAATAATGACCACAACCACTAGAGACGCAGATCTCGAACCGATAAACCAGAAACCGGCTCAAAAGCCTGCAGGATCGACGAAGACTAAACATGGAGCTTCTCCTCATACCTCTACTCCAAAAATGGTATTCCAGATCAAATAAAATTCGATACTAGGATCACCATTTAAACCCATATAACACAACAAAGAAATCCTAGAAAATAAAGGCAAGACAATAAAAATCAAGTTTCAAAACCAGAAGACTTTCCTCCCAAAATCCGACCCAAACCACCGGATCTCACAACTTGATCTCTCGCCACGACTCCAACAAACATAACCAAGGACCGCCATGACCACTAGAGAAGGAACAACCTAGCAGCGGCTATGATTTGGAGGACACAACCAACACGCATATCGAGTTTAGCTAGAGTGAAAATTGGCAAGTCAGAAACAAAAAACAAGAAGGAACAAGGTCTTACTAGCGACAACACAAGACAACTAGTCGCCGACGAGAATTTCAAGCAGATTGTAAACTAGGGTTTGACGGCGAGAGAGAAAACGAAATTTTGAGTTTTTTTTTAAGAAACTTATCCATTCACCGGTCGTAACTTTAACATACCTTTAAATGGTTAAACGAAGAATCAAAATTCATAAATACCCGAATGAGACTTAAACATCTACCCTCGAAAACTCGAAACCCGAATAGATCCGAAACAAACCCGAACGGCTACCCCTAATTCTTCATTTATTTCCTGCAAATCATACCTTTTTCATTCTTTTCCTACATAAATACAAATGAAAATAGGCCAAGAGTAACCAAGAACTCAAAGAGCTTCATTATGACAACAAGAAATAAATACTTAACTTAGGAAGTGCTGGATCAGTTCTAAATTCAGATATATGATTCATAATATTAGAACATGGAAGTATGAAACATTGTATCTTGCCTATGAAATATAAATCCAATAGTAGAGCTTCTTTAGTTGGTTTGAAATAATCGATTAAACTTTATAAAACATAATCATAAGACGAAGAGATACAAACTTAAAGTAGACATGTACAAAACAAAATTATAAGACATATTCTTACTTTTTTCAAGTTGACCTTGATGTACAATTTCATCAAGGGTATGTGGTGTGGTTGTATCTCTTTCCTTTTATCTTATGTGAATAGAGCTTCTCAACCGTTGATGAGTACAAATTAATAGTTCGTGTGTGCAGTGGGTAAGGAAACTTCTAAAAGGGTCTAACACCCGACCACTTGTACTAATGGCCGATTATGAGTCTACAAAAGAAACTTGCATAGCAAATATGTCTTGTGCTATCTTAGATAAAACATGATACTTCATGAAATTGTGCCTTCACCAGGTTACCACATCATACTTTGTTCCAAGTTCCACATTTGAGTTTTTTACACTTTGTTTCAAGTAAATCTCCATCTCATATTTTTGAATTTCATCATTAAATAGTTTCTTGTTTACAAAGTCCATTCTATCATACCCTTCACTATCATCATCTAAATCCATAATGTCTACTCCAAGATGATGTTTTCACCAATTTGAGTTTGAGATGATGTTTGTGTGTTCTGTGACAAACCGTCAGACACTGTCTTTAATTTTCTTGAACCAACATTGCTATTGGATTCTTCAAACAGGTGCAAGTTAACTTCTTTTACTTTACTTTCATGTTGTTTATACCTCACAGTGTCCTTTCCATAGAGATTTTTAAAGAAAATATTAGCAAAGTAAATCATGTCTGGTGGATCTCACACACTAGCAACTGTCAATATATTGTGAATCTCATTTAATCCGCCCCTATACTTGTCAAAATTCTTTGTCATTGTCGTAGCCTTATCTGTCATGGACTTATCAAGATCTTGAGATAGTGAAATGAGATTTCTCTCAATTGTGAAAACATTAGCGTAGCACCTATGTGAGTTAACCGTCTAAGAAGCAGAAGCTAAATAAGCTGAGTTGAAAATATTATGAGAAATCTTACCAGATGCTCATCTGATTCCCAATCATCTTTTGTTGGCAGCCCAGTTCTTTTAGTCCCATCAAATTTTTTAGTATACCAATCATTGTACATTTTTCTTCTGTTTCCATCTTCTCAAAAACTAACTTGAACTTTGATTCTCTCCTTAACATCAAATATGTAGAGTTCCAATGAGTCTTAACATTTAAAGGAAGGCTGCCTCTCCATGGATGATCTCATTTATGTAATAAAATTAAGAATGACTACAATACTTGAATCATCCTCTTTTAGACCACCCTTAAGAACTAAGTTTATGATGTGAGCTTCACATCTTATGTTTATTTCACAACTTAAGACTAAATATTCACTACCCGTTGCCTTGAATTGCTCCTTAAACCTCATAATAGCTGAAGAGTTAGCTATATCACTGTCTAGTGTTATGATGATAACCTTCATAATCTTCCACTCACCTAGGCCACCAACGAAAAATTTAGCTATCAGTCTACCTTTTCGATAAGTGATATTCTTGAAACCGATTATAAGCTTTCTCAGACGTCAATTATCATCAATAAGTGTGCTGAAATAAACATGTACCTCGCAGTAGTGGGTGGGTGAAGCAACCCAAATGTCAGTTGTGAGTGATACTCTATGGTTAGCAATTACCTTCATCATTTCTTCTTTCTTCTTTACATACATCTGCATAATATCTTTGGTTACAGTTCTCTTAGAGTGTGGCTTGTAAAACATTACTCTATAACATGAATGCCTCCATGTCAAACATTAAAAAAAGACAAAGGAAGTTGAGCCAAAAAAAGCAGTTGTTTTGAAGCACCTTTTAACACAACTTCATAAACTCTTCCATATTTGATGGAACCATCACCTTCACAATTAGACTTACTCTAGCGTTAAAATAAAGTAACTTTGTACTTTTTTCAGAAAGTGAGATATTTCTGCAGATTGGATGTACCTAATGTTGTAGGACATGCCATTTATCTCCCAAAGTAATCAAAATTGCAGTTTTTCCGGTTATCCTTCATCCTTGTGTAATGATCCTAAACAGATGACCTTGTATTGATTATTTCTTAGGTTTTATACACTATCACTTGTTCCTAAGGAATCTTTCTTTTTTACTTTGGTTACCAGACGTAGGTTCACTGCTGAAATCTTCTTCTTTTATGCCTTCACTTTCATTAATATTTTTGTTGGCAACAATATCATTATCATAAACTGCAGGAGACGCGGAAGAATCATTCTGAAAATTCAAAACTCAAGACATATGGTAAGATTATAAGAAATTGAATGCAAATAGCAATAATCAGATCAAGTAGCAAAAAAATTAACGAAGCTATATATAATTTAATACAAAAAAGAACAAACAGAGAAAGTAAGCAAAAGAAACATAGAAATTTTGAAAATAATTAAACTAGAGAGAATTGATCAAAGGAAAGTTCACGAAATTTATAAGATAATAAAAAAAATTTCAAACATTAAACAAGTCATTCCATCACAGATTCAACACATATTCCAATAATCCAATCTCAGCATTTGATTTAAGGTTAGACACAAATTCATGCTTTCCAATAAGTACCTGGGAATGTGATATGATCCTAGATCTCTTCTCTAGAATTAGTTGATGATTGATATTCCTGAAAGATTTTCAAGTGGTGGAAATTTCAGGTTCTGCCTCGTGTATCCCTTGATAATGGATTTGATGGATCCAAAATTGTTGAGAATCCTTGAAAACGTTCTAGAAGTCTGGAATCCATCGAATGGTGACACAAATGTTTATGGATTAACTATTGATACTACCAGATATAGGTTAAGATGTCAAACATTTAGCCAAAAATTCTGCATGAACTCAAGAATCAATTCTCTGTATAAATGCCCTAATGAGTTTGAAAATGTATATGTAGCAAAAGAAATAATCCTAAACTAATGGAAAAACAGAATAAAACCCTAATCTAAAAGGAATTCTGAAAATAAAAGGAAAATCCCGAATTAATGAAAAAACACAAAAATCTCGAAATTGCAAGGTGATTAATCGTTCATGTCGAGGTGATCGATCGATGTGTGTCATGGATTTGTGATCGGTCGATCACCTTGGCTGATAGACTGATCTGAACTTCAAAAGGTGGATCGATCGATTCATGAAAGTGATCGATCGATCAAACACTCGTTCCAGTTGCTTGTTCGATCATTTTCATGACATTAATTGATGCCTCCTTGAGTCTTTTGATCCTTGGACACGACATTGGTCCTTCCACTACTAGCAACGAATCCTTATTAAGTGTCTTGGTCTGACTCTCATTATCCTCCCCTTCTTGAAAATGATTTGCCCTCGAATCTGGCTCGTCTGCAATATAAGGAACCATGTAAGCAATATTGAATGTATAACTTACGTTATACTTACCTTGAAGATCAACATTGTAGGCGTTATTGTTTATCGATTCCAACACTTTAAAAGGACCATCTATTTTTGGCAGTAGCTTTGACTTCTGTTCCTCTGGAAACTATTCCTTCCTCCTATGTATCCAGACCAAGTCTCCGACTTCTAAGACAACCTCTTTACAACCCTTGTTAGCATGCTGTTGATATTGTTCAATCCTGACCTTACTATTGTTCCTCACTTGCTCAT
Organism: Anastatica hierochuntica; assembly: GCA_900406275.1. Classification (NCBI taxonomy): domain Eukaryota; kingdom Viridiplantae; phylum Streptophyta; class Magnoliopsida; order Brassicales; family Brassicaceae; genus Anastatica; species Anastatica hierochuntica. The sequence continues at coordinate 6,850 of OVAN01015683.1, forward strand.
GCATTTGCTTAACAAGCTCAGCTCTTTGCTATCAATCTAAGTTAGCTTGTTCACTCAGATCTAAAGGAATCAAATCTAATGGTGATAACTGATTAAATCCATAGACAAGTTGAAATGGTGAAAATTTTGATTTAGAATGGACAGAATAATCATATGCAAAGTCAACATGCGGCAAACAGTTCTTCCAAGTCATAATGTTCTTTTTAATCGAGGCACGCAATAGAGTTGACAATGTCATGTTCACAACCTTAGTTTGTACATCCTTTTGAGGATGAAAAGTAGTGGAAAACATAAGTTTAGTTCCCAATTAGTCCACATAGTTTTCCAAAAGTGACTAACGAACTTAGTGTCTCTGTCTGAGACTATTGATCTAGGCATTCCATGCAACCTAACAATCTCTCTAAAGTACAAATTAGCAACCATGGTAGCATCATTAGTTTTATGACAATGAATAAAATTTTCCATCTTAGAAAACCTGTCAACTACCACAAAGATAGAGTCTCTTACGTTCCTAATTCTAGTCAGTCATAAAAAAAGTCAATAGATACATCTACTCAAGGTTCAGTAGGAATAGGTAAAGGAGTATATAAATTGTGCGGTTGAGCCTTGGTTTTTACCTTCCTGCACGTGACACACCTTCTACAGATCCTCTCCATATCTTGCCTCATCCGCGGCTGGTAAAAATTTTCCTGCAATGTACTGAACGTCTTGGCAATGCCAAAGTGGCCCATTAAACCTCCTTCATGAGTTTCTTTGACAAACAATTCTCACAAGGAACAATAAGGAACACACAACTTGTTCTCATAGAACAGGAATCGATCAAGTTTATAATGCTTGTTCAAAGCAACTTTATCACAAGACTTATAGATTTCTTGAAAATCACGATCACTCTCATAATAAGTATTTATCTGGTAAAATCCTAGCATCTTAGTCTCAAGAGTAGAAAGAAGAACTTACCCACGAGAAAGGCTCTGAGCTCGCACATTCTCCTTATTTTGTTTGTAGTGAATAACATAAGGAAAGATCTCAATGAATTTGACCCATCGATCATGTCTCTTGTTCAACTTTTGTTGTCCTTTGAGATGCTTTAATGATTCATGATCCGTACGGATCACAAACTCCTTTGGCCACAAGTAGTGTTGCCATGTCTGACGTGTCAGAACCAATGCATAAAGCTCTTTGTTATATGTTGGGTAATTCAGAGTAGCTCCTCTCAGCATCTCATTGAAGTAGGCGATGGGTTTGTGTTCTTGCATCAACACTAGTCCAATACCTACACCAGATGCATCACATTCAATTTCAAAGGTCTTCGAAAAATCACGAAGCATAAGCAAAGGTGTGTTAGTCAACTTTCCTTTAAGCGTCTGGAACCCTTCCTCATGCGCCTCTCCCCATTTAAGCCCAACGATTTTCCTGATCGCCTCTATGAGTCGGGCTGCAATTGTGCTAAAGTCTTTCACGAATCTCCTGTAAAATCCTACCAAACCATGAATGCTTCGCACTTTTCCAATGTTCGAGAAAACTTGATAGCTCAAGTTTTTGCCCGAGATAACATTGCAAGCACACATAAGTACGTTGTAGTGGTTCGGGATCGAATCCACAGAGACCAAAGGTACCACGTAGAATTTCAGATCAAATAGCGGGCTAAAGCGAAAAGATGTCTTGTAAGAGATGCAATAAATCGAAAATTAAGAAGCAAGAAAACAAGAAAACGACAACGGGGTTGTAAATCAATCAAAGAAGAGTTGGGCATTAGGAATTCTCAGGGAAACGTTTCATTGTTGATTCGAATTATTGACTAGGGAACATGTTTTAAACCGTCTTGGACTCAAACACAATTGTAGAATTGATCTACTTCCGTAGTATCAATTCTCTATGTCTTAAAAACCTCGAGACTAACTTCTGTTGACTCTCGGATTCTAATCATGCATTTTAAATAAGTTTGATAGGTTCACAATTCACTTAAGCATCAACTTCCATTGGCTTAAGATGAATTGCTCATTTAGGATTCTTTCAGTTATTTAAAGAAACACTTTCCAGGCGTTAAATAACCTAATATCAAAAACTAAGTGATCAAGTTAATTTCATGCATTACGAACAATCCTAGATGAAGATCCAATTGATTAAATCTCTAATCATACAATTCTATGTCAAGAATTCATGAATTCCTATGCGAGAACCCTGAACCCAACAAGCAAACTACTCACTCATGATAATCGAACAAACACAAATCAGATCAGAGAGAGACATGATTGTATTGAACAGAAAATAAAGAGTAGGGTTCAGAATTATTCTCGGATTCAAAGTATGGAAGATGATTCTTCTCCTTAGGTTACAAAAATCTCTGTTGCTCTCAAAAACTCAAAAAATAGCATAATGATAAAAGAAACACGAGTTTAGGTTTTAGTTATGAAATTCGGTTCAAGATAAGTTCGGTTTGGTTCTTCGTATAATCGGTCCGAGAAACGGGACAAAGATCGATCGATCTTGAGACAAGGATCGATCGATTCTTGTCCATCTGTTTGGATATTCCAGCCTTCGAGAAAACTTCCCTACATGCTTGAAATCCGTCCAAAATGCAATCTTTCCGTACATCCAAGCTCAATTCCTGTAAAAACACTAAAGAACAAAAATCCACACCAAAGAGATCTGATTACAAACTAAAAGCCATAAATCTCTAGTAAAAACCGTAATAAAAACCACTAAAATACTAACACATCAAATCCCCCAGACTTGAATCTTTTCTTGTCCTTAAGTAAAGGAAATGAAGACTAAGCCTAAGGGAAAAAAATTTGAAAACCAAATGGATCTTATGCTATCAGAAAACCTTACTGTGCACTACTTTCGCTAACCATATAGACTTAGAACTTTTAGATCATTCTCTCCAAGAATTGATGCATGACCTCCCAAGTCCATCCATACTCTAAAATCTAAACCTGCAAACTCATCATCCATGTTAATAACTCTCTACATTCATTCCTGATAGGCGTGAAACTTTTTCACCGAACAACTCGTAATCAGGAAATCAGGCTAGGTATTCATGGCTTTTAGTAGCGAGGCTTAGAGTGTTTTGGGTACCAAGAATTGCATCAGGATGCAAGACATTCTGCAAAATCGCAGGAGAGAAAGGGTATATTGATATCCATGTCCCCTAACTACCCAAGTACAAACCACCAATCAAAAGTAAACCGAATACGTGCAAACTTCAGGGTGAATCCAATCAACAAAATAATATGCAAATGCTAATTTCAAAAGCATATATGAAGAAAAAGAAAGAAATTTTCGATTTTTTTTCAAATCAAAGAGAATGAAAATCTGGTAGAAATTAGGATATCAATGACGTTTTTTTAATTTTTAAAAAACCCATACAACATGAAGAAATGCAACATATCTATCTAAAACTCCAAAACACCCAATGTGGGAACTGGAATTCTCATTGTCAATGTTATGTGGTTCATGGACTCTCTGTAGCCAAAGATCTAGAGATCAAGCAGTGAGTTAAAGAGTTAGTAAAGAAGAAATACGAAACTAAAAGATAAACAGATTACGAAACGAAACAAGTTGATAACGAAAGTGGATTAATACAAAACAGATTGCGAAGCGATATGAATTTAACGGTGATAAAGTAACAAGATTCGTAGAACAGGTTAACGTGAATGAATACAGAATGAATACGAGAAGGAATCAAAAATAAAGCGAAAAACGTAAGTGAAGAACGATTCGACAGACGCAGATAACAAAGAAAGTTAAGGGATCTTATTCTAATTCGTGTTCGGAGCGTGCGCAACCGGTGTTAAGCCATGGCCGCAAGAACTGTTGGCAACGATTACCTAGAACTACAACATACACTCGTAACCAAGTTGAGACGCAACTCGCTAACGAAAACAAAGTAAGAACCCTAGTTTTTCTAGGTGTTTTGCGTTGATGAAAACTTATGTGTATGAATTGTCTCTTTTTTTTTCAACCATCATCCTTGCGTCCTTTATATAGATCTTCGTGGGTTTGGCTCGTTTCCTATTCCTTCCCGATTCGTGCTTATCCCTTCATGGAAATATTCCTTTTCCTTGATTCGCATATATCCTTTTTCGGGATCTTTCCTTATCCTGCCAACTTTGACTTTAATCACGAAACCATAGCAAAACCGTCATTGCAAATGGGCCAATTCTCGTCTAGAATCGTAAGTGGACTTATCATCGCGGTTTGGGCCCTTTCGGGCCGTTTCGCNAACTTTGACTTTAATCACGAAACCATAGCAAAACCGTCATTGCAAATGGGCCAATTCTCGTCTAGAATCGTAAGTGGACTT
>OVAN01015684.1:0-11154 GCA_900406275.1 Anastatica hierochuntica
CGCATAGGACGATCAACGCAAAGGGTTAGGAGCGAGATGACAACTCGCGTTTCTTCCTCTACGTTACGTCAAAATTTGTACGAAAAATGATTCCATTTCACAAACACTACAACCATATCAAACACGACCAAACTCGACCGAAAAGAGTAAAAAAAAATGATAATACTAAAACAGACAACTTCTACGAGTCCCCACGAGGAACATAGGAGCCGAAAGCTGGGAACCCGTAATCCCCGGTTAAATTCGGGGGCTGGTCGACCTCATTGCCTTCGCACCGAGCCGAGTAAACCACCTCCTCCGAATCCTGAGAAATGGAAAGCGGGTCCCAATGGCTCAGAACCCTATCTTCAATGGAAGGGATCAAGGATTCGGCGTTTGCACGCCTATCCATCTGGGTCTTCGCCTTCCTCATCTCGGTCTCTTAGGAATAACCCGGTTGCGCGGTCGAAGGAAAGGCACCAACCGAGCCGCGACACTCGCGATACTCTTTGTGCAGCTTGCACGCTTGCTGGTATTCGGCAAGCGCGGCCACATATTGTCGTAAACGCTCTCCATCGACCGATTCAATCTCACGCTTGCCGCTCCTTGATGCTCGATGAATCCGCGACGCGTGATGCCGCGACCATTCTTTGTCACAAAAGGAAGCTGTTGCAACCTCGACTCTCAAACGGGCATTCTCTTCCGCGAGCTCCTTCTCTCTGAGCTCAGCAGCCCTCGCTTTTGAAGTCCTAGCCTTTAGGGCCTCGTCCATCTTGCGAAGTCCTTACAAATAAAATAGAAAGACCTCGGAGGGGTTAGAACCACGCGAAAAAATGGAACCACGTCAAAGAGTCGGAAAAACTGACCCCCATTCCTTGGCGTAGCGCTTCCTCATACTGCGCCGATCTTACAAAACCCCCTTCGGATGAAGTGTTAAAACATGAAGCATCAAAGTCAGGAAAGGCATCGGAGTCGAATAATCCCCCAAAGAACGGAAACGGACTTCTGCTCGTGCCAGCTCCATCCCCACCAGGGAAGTTAGGGTTCTATTCTCGCTCGTTTCCGGCAGCGTTTTCCCCATCGTTAAATGCTCCGACATTATCAGAGGATCTCGTCCCTCCACGAACCCGTCACCTGACAATCCGGCGATACTGGAGGACCTTCTCCTCTCTCCGGATCCATCACTGGACTGCGCATTTCTCCGTCGGGATCGTCTCCTCTCCCCAGTGGGAGGCAGCTCATGCGCAGAAGAGCCAATGACACCCCGCTCCGGCTCTTCTGCCACACGAGTCTTAGCACGAGCCCTATGGTACTCGACAGCGTAACGGACTCGCTGAGGGGAGAAGTAACCCCATTGGAACGGACCGCATCGTTGGAGATCCCTAACTCTGAGCATGTCAGCCGGTACCGAGAAAGAAGCATCGGTAGCTACAAAGCGAGAAAACAAAGGGTTAACAACCAGGCACGAGAAAGAGAGTTTTAAAACGACCGAAAGAAATACCTATGGGATTCCAATCACATTTGAAATCGGAAACAAACTCGCTCTCTACGGACGAGCTGTCTAGTCGGACAAAGAAGAACTGGTCCTCCCAACCATTGAAATTGGACGTCTTCCCCGTGATCACCTTCATCTTGGTCTTCGCTTGAAGGGTGTACCTTAACGGAAACCCCGTCTCCACCGCATGTAGCATACTCATCAGGTGGTCCGCGTCCAGAGCCATCCCACGCTCGTAGCCCAGGACAAGGAGACCAACGAGGTACTGAAGGCCGCCGGGATGAAGTTGGCTTAGCGAAATCCCGAGGCGCCTTAAGAACTGAACTATGGCCCCCGGAATGGGAAACCATAGTCGACAATGCATCAAGAACGCTTCATAACACGTGAAGAAGCCTTCGGGCGGGGAATCAACTCTTTCTCTAGGTTTCGGAACACTGAACTCGACGTCCTCCGGAATTTGGTAAAAACTCTGGATCGAGTCAAGGAACTTCCCATTACAACTGCTGGACCCGCGTGCGCTCCTCTTGCGGCGTGGCCTCTTCAAAATCCACGAGTCCGCCAACGGAGCTTCCACTTGGCGCGTAGAGTCCCAGAAGCTCCTCATTTCGGTGGTAACGGTTGAATGCCGCAAGAACTCCACTTCCGGCACAGGATCAACTTCCGAAAGCCTTATGCTCTCGGGAGAAAAGATCGATGGTAATGCGTTCTCAGAAACGTTAGCCATTTGAGTAAAAGGAGAGAGAGATGGAAAGGGAGAAAAATTCTCAAACTTGTGAAGTTTTCTTCAAATGAATAAGTGAATATTGTAGAAACAAACTTCACCTACATATAGGAAAAGAGAATCACTATTCATCCTCGGACTTTTGAGCCATCAATCTCGCCAAACTTCCCGAGTACACCTTCAAGTTCGCGAAAACAGCACTGCGGTTCTCGCAAACAGGGGGNAAACTGCTGGGGTCAAAAACTGTCCCGACGAAATCGATGCCTGAAAAGGACAACGGAAACGATTCTTTCTCCTTCGGACACGGGAATCGTAAGAATATCTGAAAGCTACGAGATTCTCATCGCTTAGGTTGTCTCTTCCCGACATGGCTGCAAAGCTTCGGAGATAGTTGATCAAGATCGATCTTTGAATAAAGTCTGGCCGTCCGAAAGCAACTAAAGTATCCAAGTGCCAAGGTTAGCATCGACGACCCTCGGATAACTCTCACAAGGCCACATGATAAGTCTTCGAAGCAATACGAAAACACCAATAGCGTTAGAGAACCGCGTCGCTTCGAAGAAATGTCTAAAACGCCAGTTGACGCCAGACCTGCGAACGAGTCTTGGAACCGATTGACGACCGAACTAGAGGCTGATCTGGACATTGATTGAACCAAGACCGGAGGCCCGTCTTGGCGCCAATTGGCGCCGAGACAGAGCGTCTGTCTTGGCGCGAGATGGCGCTGATAACGTTCAGCCGTAATCCGTTGACTGAACCACGTCCCTTCAGATCGTCATTTCCTTCGAATCGTCACTTGATTGTCTCTCGTTTCGTCTCGATTGGAGNAGTCAAACCATCATGACAAGAGCCGCAAGGATTCGTGCTTTCCGTGGATTTCGTATCAATCGTATAAAACGACGACGGTTAACTTAAGCACCGGAAGAGTCTAAACTATACGATTGATCATATCGGTCCACGAAGCTTTTGCCGCGTATTCCTACGAAAAACGGTTTTCCTCGATAAATCGCAAAAGGTCATTTAGCCGTGAAACGGCCCGAAAGGACCCAAACCGCGATAACGGTCCACTTACGATTTTTGGGCAAAAACCGGCCCACTTGCAATGACGGCTCACCAAGATTTCGCGAAAATATCAAATTCTGGAAAGATAAGGAAGGATCTCGAAAAGATTTAAGAAAATCAGGGAAAAAGGAATATTCCCGCGATAAGATATGCACGAATCGGGACGGAAAAGGAAATCGGGCCAGCCCACGAAGATCTATATAAAGGACGCGAGGTGAAAGGGAGATTGATACATTCAATCATTCATAGAATTTTTCGTCACCACAAAAACACTTAGAAAAACTAGGGCTCTTATTTCGTTTTCGTTAGCGAGCTGCGTCTCAACTAGGTTACGAGTCTACGTTGTAGTTCTAGGTAATCTTCACCAACAGATCTTGCGGCCACGGCTTAACACCGGTTGCGCACGCTCCGATCACGAAATAAGAAGAAGATCCCTTAACTTCTTTGTTAACTGTGTCTGTCGAATCGTTCTTCGTTCACGTTTTTCGCATACTTTAGATTCACTCTCGTATTTACTTTGTATTCGTTCACGTTAACCTGTTTCACGAATCTTGTTATTTGTTCACCGTTAATTCATATCGCTTCACAATCTATTTCGTATTAATCTGATTTCGTTATCTAACTTACTCACGATTTCTGTCTTATTGTCTTCGCAGTTTAGTTTCGTATTTTCTTCTTCACTAATTCTTTAACTCGCTACTTGATCTGTTGATCTTTGGCTACAGAAAATCTGTGAACCACGTAACATTACCAGTGAGAATTTCAGTTCCCACAGTTTTTATGATGAGAAATTGTCCCAACTTTGTTGTTTGATGAGATAAATTGATGAGTTTAAGTTGAGAACATAAATTGTAAAAAAAAAAATTGTTTTCTTGTTGTTTTTGGTGATTGGTGTTGATTTCTTTTAGTGATTGTGCCTAGGAAACATGACTCTAGTTGTAGAACACAAATTTGTGGGCGTTTGACGAGTTTTTTTATTTTCACGGTTCTCATCGACGAAATGTTCGTATAATTGGTGGTTTAACTTGTTCTTCATGGTTTGAAATGTTAATTGATTGATATCTATGGTTTTGGCAATTAAATATGATGCTAAACCACTTGATATAGATGATTTGAAGGATTTCAATTTTTTGGGTCCTATTTGTAAACAAAATTCTTGAGTTTTTATGCTAATTTGGATGATCTTTGGGTCTTTATTGTTGGTATCGGGATTCAAACAACCCCGTAACCATTGAGGGCACTTTCTCGTTCATTGTCCACAAGAGGTTCTATAGCATGTTTCTGTTTCAACTGTGTGATGTCTTCAGTTTCTCCAGGGAAGACACTCTGAGATCCATGTTCTGCCATGTATTCATGATTTATGGGATTTTATTGTTGCAAGTTGTTTCACATCACGGAACACCAAGCAATTGAGGATCCGTAGTCCTATCTTACGCTACGCCGCCAAGATCCCGAGTTCCCACATCTACAGGTAGACTATTCAAGCTACTATTACCTATGACGAGCAGGCTTTGTTGTTTGTAGACATCATGCATCTTTGGCCTACAAGTGATGATGTGACTTATCCCCAGGGCCATGAGCTAAACCTAGGAGCTCTGCTGGCCGAGAAGTTTGCCTATTACAAGGCATCTACGTTTGAAGTAGGGAAGTCTATAGCCTTCAGAGGTATGATCACTAAGATTATGCACTATCATCGGGTTCACCTAATGGGAGAAGAGGCACTAGTGTGCGGGACAATTCAAGATCGCCCGTAAAACTACTACGGTGGTTGGCATCTGGTTAAATGCGGTATTATCACGGGTTCTATTCGTGGAAATTCCATGCTTCTGCGCCGCACGTCTATCATTTCCAGAGCTACGATCAAGTTTCTTTATTTTGCATTCTCCCTCACCTGTTTTGACTGACTTTGTGAGTGATGCACCGGTTGAGTTCTCGCCGCGTCTGGTGGATTTATGCCCATGTCCTGTGACATTCAAGTAGACCAAGGGCATTGGTTCTTCTGTGCAGCCAGTACAGATTGATGCAGATGATGATGCTGAGGAGCATGTGCGTCATCCCCTTACTAAGGAGCTTTTTCCCAATTATTTCACTTTGTTCCAGCTTTATCCACCGCCTCCTCTCAACTTAAATGACAGGGAGGGAGCTTCACACTTGGACCAGAAGAACAACACCATCGTCATGACGATTCAGAAGGCCCTGAAGAAGATGAGAGTGGATGTACTTCTTCTTCTACTGCGGATGGTGCAATGCCTGGTGCTACTGCTGCCACCAGTGGAGATCTTTCTTCTCAGGATACAGACGAGATAATTGATGTTGAGGCTACTCGGTCCATGCAGAGACGCGCAAGAAGGTGTGCCATGATGGTGCTGGACCATCCACCTGATCTATCTGAGACACACCAATTTTTATTTTTTTCTCTTATTTTTCTTTTTATTTATCTATTTAGACTTACCCCTTTTTTAGATTTGTTCTTCCACCGAGACAGTGTGAAATAAGTTTGGGGGAGGTTACTTATGTATTTTTCTTTTCTTTTGGTGTGTTATTTTAAGTCAGTTTTTGAGTCTTTTCAAAAATTGTTTCGGGATTTCTACATTTGATGATGATTCTAGATTATTATTTTGTGATGTGCCTAAACTTTTATGTTTTGTGTGACCATTTCTGACCAACCAGAGAAGATCACTGACCAAACTCCCCATCAGAAAGCAATGAGACTCAAATTTCGAGTTCATTGTGGTTGATTCTACTTCATAAAGACTCTTTAACCAATCTAATTTTCTTTACTATGGTTTTCGATACCAGACAATGAAAACCCCATTCTTGATTTCAATCCCTTTTGACCACTCTCTTCGGTAATCCTAAATGGCCAGACTCATTTTTGGTCTGGTACCACCTTTGTACCCTACCTCCATTATTCTCCATGCATTTTTCTCTTGATTTATTGTGCACACATGTGTAAAAACATAGAAGAGCATATGATAGACATGATTTTAATGATTACTTAGGTAGGATTGGAATTTTTAAGTGGTTTAGACACTATCCTGTGTATATAGAACGAGAAGGGAATTTGTAGATGGATTTTATGCATATCTTTGTCCTGTATGGGCATCAATTTGATGACATTATTGCGGTTTGTTGTTGCATCCGGATTTTGCATGAATAAAAGAATGAAATTACTTTACTTTTATTTGTACCAGAGAATGAAAAAACACCTTTATTCAAAAATGAAGTTTATTAGAATTCCTGAAGAATGCATTGGTCTGAAACATTTACGAAATGGTGAATCTGTTTCTTAAGTAGTTAAGGGATCGTTGTTATCAATATAATCTCTCTCTCTCTCTCTCTCTCTCTCTCTCTCTCTCTCTCTCTCTCTCTCTCCTGTGATTTTTCATATTATCTTGCATGTTAAAACAATTATGAACCCCTAAACACTCAAACCTCACTACCAAAAGATGGCCATTTTTCCTTCCTAGATCATTTTCTTGATAGAGATTACCGTGAGTAATTAATCACGTGAGTTTAAGTCTTGCAGGATCAAACTTTAGAGTATGGATGGGCTTGGGAGGTTGTACAGGGGATCCAGGAGAGAGTGTATGATGGTTTCTATTCTTCAACAGTTTCCAAAGGTGAGCACAGAGTAAGGTCTTCAGCAAGTGTAAGAATCCCGATTTTCAAACTTCTTATCATTCGACTTAGTGTTGTTTCCTTTACTTGAGGACAAACGAATATTCAAGTCGGGGTATTTGATGTATAGCGATTTTACAAGTTTTATCCGAGTTTTTAGATGAGAAATGTTATTTATTTTTCAAAGTATTTTGTGTCCTTTTGGGGTATTTGTTTTTCTTTGTGTTTTTCACAAGTTAAAGGTTTAAAATAAGAAAAAGAACTTGATATGACGAAGTTTAAAGTTTAAATATCATTCAGGACAAGTGCCCTGAAGGAGTTAGATCGCGAAAAGCAAATTCTGGACAAAATGGCATGGATCGATCGATCCAAGGCATGTCGCTAACCTGATTTTCAGAATCAGGTTTTGAACCAAATAGAACCAAAGTTTAAACCAAAATACTTGTAAAAATGACATAGGCTCAAGTTTCTGATTTCATTATGTTGTTTTTTGAGTTTTTAAGCAACTTTGGAGAGCTTTGATTTGTAAGGGAGACGAATCGCTTCTGTACTTTGAATCTGAGAAGAATTTCGAATCCTCTTTTTGCTTTTATTCAATTACAAACATGTTTCTTTTGAATATCTTTGTGATTGTTTAACTGTCATGTTTGAGTAGTTCATTAGTTGAGTTTAGAGTTTCTCATATAAGGATTTCATGATTCAGTGATTGTTAGATTGGGGAATTTATCAATATATCTTCACTTAGGAGTGTTCTAAGGCTGAAATTAGATTGATCACTTAGTTTATGATGTAAGGTTGTTTAACGCACCGAAAGTGTTCGATTAAATGCATGAAAAAATGCTAAGTGAGCAAATTGTCTTAGACCAGCAGAAGTTGATGTTTAAGCAATTTATGAACAAATCAATCCTATTTAGGATGCATGTTTAGGATTCAAAACTCAACGGAAGTTAGTGTTTAGGATCCCTAAGTATAGATAGTTAGTGCTACGGAAGTAGGTTAATTATAATTTCGTGAATTGAGTTCTAGATGGTTCTTAACTGTTTCCCGATTAACAAATATGCAATCCTAATGAAATGATTTCCCTGAGAACACCATGTGCCCAGCGTTTCTCTCTGATTGATTACAAACCAACTTGTTTCATTGATTTATGCCTGCCAATTTCGATTACTAAATCTATTACAACTCTTCTTTTTCGTTCTTAGCCCGCGAATTATTCATAGCTTTCTGTGTGATCATTGGTCCTTGTGGATTCGATCCTTAACCACTATAACGTGCTTAACTGTATACTTGCACTAATTTCTTGGGTGAAAACCTAAGCTATCAACTATGAGCAAGATGGTGAGCTTGGCAAAAGTCAGTAAAGAGTATCGGAAGAGGGAACCACAACCCACAATGCCTTAAGTAGGTCTTGTAAAGACAAGTTCATCCTTCAGGCCAAGTTCACGGATGCTCATGCTCTTCGGGAATCCTAATCTCGAGATTGGGCATCTCTTGGCGCCAAGGAAAAGTCTCTTACAAGGAATCTGCCAAGGCCAGAGTCTTCTCAATGAGCTTTGGTGGCCGACTCTTTTTATCGTTTGCATCAACATTTTTCTTTGGTGGCTGCCAAGTGTCAATCCACTGCTTTGGAACATCCTCGACAACAAGAGAGATGCCAGTAAAAATCTTAGTGTTAGAAGACATTTGAGATCAATAGACTTAACATCAGCCATTTCCTCACAGGGGACCGACCCTGAAGCGCCATCGTTTCTTTTTTGAAGAATTTACTAAATCCTCACCTACTCTGCCGAGTTGTTGGTCTAAGGAAACGAAGACGAGGCTTGTTTATTGGAAGATCTCCTCTCCTCTCATCTGAGGCCGCAACTGCAGATGGTGTTGAAGAAGATTGCGATGAAACAGAAATGACTGACATTGCCAAAATAACAGTTACGATAAACAATAAAAGAGTTAGAGAGAGAGAATCTATCTTTTCAAATGATAAGAAGTGAAGAACTGAAACCTTGAAAGAGTATTTATAGAAGACGAAGGGAAAGTGAAAGGTCCGAAAGTAATAATGACCAACGAACAACCTCGAAGTACACCAACTTGCCAAGCATGGCGCGTGGGGGCCACCACAATTCTACACCGACGAATAAAATAGCCACTCAGTGTGTGAACTGCTCTTGGGGAGGAGACAATTGATGATGATGGACCTGACACATATTGTGTTAGCCCTTTAGAATTGTGATGGCCCAGAGAAAGTCAAAAGGGCCCACTATAAAGCCAAACAAGGCCTAGAAAAGATTTGTCCCAAAGTTAAGAAAGGCCCGAAAGAGAGAAGCTCGGTGACGAGGCCACATTTATTGCCTTTCAAATCGAAATCACTTCTACATTAAATTCACATCGAATCCTCGGAAAACTGCCCCTACATGCGAGTCGCGCGGAGTAAATGTCTTCTTCTCGGCGATATTGAAAACCTTTGCATGAAGGACACCCGGAGGCTAGGAACCTACCTTGACGCGTTGAACCTAGCTCGGAAAAGTCATAATTACTTGAGATTACAATAGCAACCAAGTCCCCATATGGTGGATGAGGTTCCTTAGAAAGGGGGATCAAAATTTAAAGAAAGAAAGCTCTGTTAAACTTGTTGAGAGAGAGAAACAGCTTTTGAGCTAACAATTTTAGTAATTATCATTTCAAAGCTTCGATCCAGTGTCGGGTATCAAACACTAAGTCTTCTAAGATTATTTTATTTAGCGAGGATTCTGACCTCGACTTATTGAACGAAAGTCACAAAAACAATTTTTAGAAAAAAGGCGAAACCAAATTCAAAATTACATCAACAATTTAGATTGTCAAGTTCTTTCAACTCAAAGTTCAAAAAATTAAAGCTCGACAAGCCGCCAGAAACCAAGCTCAAGTCTAACTGACCAATTGAATCAACGTCTAAACTCGGGTTAAAGTTGACTAAAAGTAAAAGAAAAAGAGTCTAATAGAATCTTTCATTTCGAACCCTCAATTCAACAATCTGTAAATGAAAAGAGTATATTATGAAAGCAGGTAAATTTGTGTAAATGATTTATTATACAGTGTTTACCAGAAATTTTTCATCGAACCAATATATACTCTATAGTATACCATGAGAAAAAGTAAAAGACTAATAATTTGTTGATTTCTTTTTTTCTAAAAAAACAAAGAGAACCACACCATTATAGCTTTTTTATATTTTCTGCTCGTTAAAGTCGACGTGGTTGGTGAAAAGAAAATGTCGATGTGGTTATGTATGAACCAACCTATTGAGTTTTACTGATTTTCGCAGTCATGAATCATTGTTGTGTCGCTTTGTGGGTACATCAACAAATAAAGCATGTTCCCCAAATATTTTTACTGACAAAAGTAATTATCTATAGACGCTTTTTTTTGATAAAGTAATTGTCTATAGACTTTAAAGTAAAAGTATATGGTATTGTTCTTTCAAGTTCAACAAAGAGAGTTTTTTTTTTCCAACTAGAATTCTTATTTTAAAACAAATTTGGATATAAAGTCGGCGTCTGAACGAATCCAAACCTGTAGCTAAAGCCGATTTACAATCCTAGAGCCAACATCTGACGGTTTAAAAGATACAATTCCGAAGTCAAAATCTTTAGATAAAGCTAAACATCTAAAAAAATCAACCTGAAAAGTTTAAAAACAACAAAAGGTGGGAATGATAAATAAATGCATCTCAAGAGGAAGATAAAGTTCTAAACTGAAATAATGAGAATCGAATATTCTGACGAACACTCCAACGAACTGGTTGATGTTGAATGGACCGAGGAACATGAGACCTTATATAAACCTTCGATACCAACCGGAACTCACTTCATCAGAGATGAAAAATCAGAACAAACAGAACCATGGTCCAGTGATCACTTGAACCTGATTTCACCAAAGGAGCAACCACTCATAGTAGAAGCGAGTCTCGAGGATGAACTTGAAAGTGGATGAGAAAACGCCAAAGAGTATTAGCGGCTCTTTACATGGACCCTCACGAACCCAACCTTAGCGAATCACGGACTAAGATTCGTCACTTCCCGCAAAGAAAGAGTTAGTAATTCATCCAATTATTTCACCTTGTATCATCAACCTTAAACCTCTGGAACAGCTCGTAGAAGAGAAATGTAACTACCGAAACAACGAGATACCATTGGAGAGGCGAACTCAAAATCCACCACTACCACTATCGATGTGGGAACCGAAATTCTCACTCGTCGAGGAGTCAATCGATCTCTGGCGCGGCGCTGGTCGCATGATGGAT
>OVAN01015685.1:0-11153 GCA_900406275.1 Anastatica hierochuntica
CACCTGAAACAAAGTTCCCCTTCAGAATGCGCAGAAGACAGTTCCCTGTGACTTTAGCTTTCGCAATGACCATGAACAAAAGTCAAGGCCAAACATTGCATATCGTTGGTTTGTTTCTCCCCAGACCAGTATTCTCTCACGGTCAGTTATATGTTGCAATTTCAAGAGTTAAATCGAGATCTGGATTGAAAATATTGATAATAGACAAAGAAGGGAAGCCTCAGACGACCACAACAAATGTAGTCTACAAACAAATATTTCAGAATATTTCAGAATATTTCATAACTCACGGTAAGTCTAATTGTTAAATTATTTGTTTTATAAACCTCTTTATATATGTATATATAATCTCGATTTACATCAACTAAATAAAAATTAATATTAACTTGTCCTTTTTTTACATGCAGGTTATAATCTTATATTTTTATAAGATTAACATCAGAACGTATTGTTTTTTCGTCATCTTATTTCTTTGTGTGTAATTTAAAAGTTGTATGTTATATCGTATTGTGTTATAACATTTATGGAAATCCATTTAGATTGTCTTTAAACTACACTTATGCATTACAATAATAAAAATAATACTTACATATTACCTAACCACACGTAAAATAAAAAAAGATTCATGTTAATAATATAATAAAACGTTTATAAATCGACAAACATATAAATTTATTCAAAGAATTAACACATGCCCGCACATGGTGCGGACCAATTACCTAGTATGCATATAAATACATAACTGTGAAAAACATATGAAACACATTTATTGGGTGTGTTTCAAGCATGCAGTGTGAACGTCAAAGATTGATTAAATTTTAATATGTTTTAATGTATTTGCTTTAAATTTATTATATCTTATGATGGTATCTTTACTTCATCAAATAGAGTCAAAGGTGATAAAAAAAATGTAGAAATAATCAATGGCAGCTAATGATAGATAGAGAGAGTGAAGGAATATATGCTAACTATCCGAGAATAATCATAGGAGATTTTAATGATATTCTCAACAATGCAAAAAAGAAAGGAGGACCAAGAAGAGCAGAATATACATTCAGGAGATTCATATCTTTGGTACATCATTTGGGTGTGCAAGATTTAAAACAAATAGGTGGAAAATATACATGGCTATGACATCGAAGGAAGTACATGATCAAATCCAGAATAGATCGTGCAATGACAAATGTGGACTAGAGAGAATTATTCCCAATAGCTTATCTTAAGCTCCTTATCTGGTATGCTTCTGATCATAGACTCATCCTTTAAAATACCTCTGATAAAACTTGGAAGGGCAAGAAATGGTTCAAGTATGATAATTGATGGAGAAGTAATCTAGAGGCCAAGGAAGTAGTCAAAAATGTTTGGGAAGATAAATATCAAAATCTGCCACTAGATAGTATACACTTAGCCTTACAACATTGTAGGGATGGATTGTCTAGATGGAAGAAGCAAACCAGTTTAAATTCTAGAAAGAGAATAGAGGAACTAAAGAGAAAACTAGAAGATAAATATGAAGCTAAATATTTTGATTTCCACTCTGTTAATGAATTAAAATCACAACTCATATCAGAGCATAAAAAGGAAGAAGAGTATTGGCGAACCAAAAGTAGAATCCAATGGTTGAAAGTTGGTGATAGGAATATTAGATTTTTTCATGCTCTGACGAAAAGTAGAAGATCAAATAACATAATAACTTGTATTAAGAATCATGAGGGAGTCATTGTATTCAATGAGAAAGATATCCAGAGTGTCATAGTGGATTACTTTCAACAATTATACTTTACTGATGTGAACATCACTGATGCAGATTTTAGAAGGTTGGGACATATAAAGCTAAAAGTCAATAATGAAATGAATAACCAGCTTACTAAGCCAGTCACAGAGAAAGAAATTATGCAAGCCTTGCACATGATGAACCAAGATAAAGCCCCTGGACCATATGGATTCAATGCAGGATTCTTTCATCATCATTGGTCTACCATTGGAAAAGGAGTAATGAATTCTATCCTTAATTTCTTTGAGAATAGCTATATGCATCTGGTTCTGAATAAGACTAATATCTGTCTTATTCCTAAAATAGAAGAGCCAAAAGAAGTTAAGGACTATAGGCCAATAAGCTTGTGTGCCATTGCATATAAAATTATTTCGAAAATATTGGTTGAGAGGATGAAACCATTGCTATATGAGATCATATCAGAGAATTAGTCAGCATTCATCCGTAATAGGTTAATCACTGATAATGTCCTTATAACGCAGAATTGTTGCATAGCTTACTAACTAGGAATAGAACTAATAAGTTCATGGCTCTTAAGTTAGACATAGCTAAGGTTTTTGATCTTTTGGAGTGGAAATTCATTGAATTTATGCTAAGGGCATTAGGATTTGCTGAGAAATGGATAAAGTGGGTAATGTTCTGTGTGACAAGTGCATCTTTTTCTATACTAATTAATGGATCTCCAGTGGGAAACATTATTCCAAGTAGAGCTATAAGGCAGGGAGACCCTTTATCACCCTACCTTTACCTTATATGTACTGAAGGCCTATCATTACTACTTAATAATTTGAAGACGAAAGGTTTAATTCATGGGTTTAAGGCTAGTAGAAGTGGCCATGCTATAACTTAGATGTTATTCACTGAGGATTCTCTTTTATTTTGTAGAGCAAAGGAAACAGAAGGCAATGAGATTATTCAAGCTCTACAAATATATGGAAAATTTTCGGGACAACAAGTTAATCTCTCAAAATCTACGATAGTGTTTGGAAAGAATACTCCCTTAGATATCCAAGAGAGAATTAGATCTTTAACATCAATTACTAATGTAGGGGGAGTGGGGAAGTATTTAGGTCTCCGTGAAATAGTAGGAAAAAATCCATCACAAGTCTTTGGTTTTATTAAGGATAGAATCGAAAGTAAGGTAAATAATTGGTTTACCAAGCTTCTGAGTTTTGCTGGTAAAGAAGTATTGATTAAATCAGTTGCTGAAGCTATACAAAACTATGTTATGCAATGCTTCCTTCTATCCAAAAAACTTCTGAAACAGCTAACTCAAATAATAAGAAGATATTGGTGGAGAATTTCTAAAGAAAACTTTAAGATACCATGGATATCTTGGGATAAAATAACAAAATCTAAAAAGTTTGGAGGGCTTGGTTTCATGGATTTGCATCATTTCAATAAAGCTTTAGTAGCTAAACAAGTGTGGAGAATGCTAAAGTACCCCAATACACTGTTTGCTAAAGTTTTTAAATCTAAATACTTCCCTAAATGTTCAATTATGGATGCAGATAGAGGCTCAAGACCATCATTTTCCTGGAAAGGGATCCATCAGGTACTTGAAATAGCACAGTGGCTGGTAGGAAATTGTTCAAATATCAAAGTATTCAAGGATAATTGGCTTCCAACAATACCTCCAAAACCAGCAACACCTGTAAATGGAAGAGAACCAACTGATACAAAAGTAAATGAGTTGATCATCCAAGATTCAAAAAGTTGGAATGAAGAAAATTTATTTGAGATGATCGACCCCCAAGACATACCTTATATCAAAAAAATAAGGCCAAGTTGGACAATGCAGGAGAATCTTATTGAGTGAAAACATACTACAACAGGAGATTATTCTGTTAAATCAGGTTACCACTTTTCCTATAATAATTTCTCACTTTCTAACACAAGACCTTCTTTTAATTTTAAACAGGTTTGGAAATTACCCAATATACCAAAAGTAAAATACTTCTGGTGGAGGATGATAAACAATGGGCTCCAAGTAGGTGTCTCATTAAGACATAGAGGAATTAGAATTGATGATAATTGTTTACTATGTGGAGAAGAACCAGAAACAGCTCAGCATATACTCTTCCAGTGTAGAGTAGCTAGAGAAATATGGGAAATGGCACCTATCAAATCCCCTGCAAATGAAAAAAAATATGGGGATGTCCAGCTGAGGCTAGACCTTATAAGCCATATGAAAAAAAAATCGGACTCAAGAGCTGTTAGCAGTTACTTTATTGGCTATTATGAACGATCTTGGGACTATAAATTTTATGATCACACACTGAAGAATATTTTTGAGACGGGAAAAAATACGTTCTTTGAGGATGTTTAGTTTGAGGGGAGGGGAGAAAAGAAGTTAAGGATATCATTTTTGAGGAAGAAACGGCTCTGGTTTCTGTATCGATTCATATAGTTTCTTTGGATCAAGCAAATATGGATTCTCGAGTTGATACTGGAGTTATTCCTCCAACTCGGGATGTTGATGATATCGATCATCAGGGTCAAACTCAAAATCCTCAAGAACTTGTGCAGCAAGATCAAGTTGCTTTATGGCAGTCTACTAGGGTAATGTTGTTTTGGATGATTATATAGCATTTTTTATGGAACATGAGGAAAATCAAACTCTTATAGAAGATGATCCTATCAACTTCCGTAAGGCTATAAGTAGTTCCATCTCAGATAAGTGGACTGAAGCAGCGAATGAAAAGTATTCGTCGATGCTAGACAATCAAGTTTGGGAAATCGTTCAATTACCATAAGGAAAGAAACTTATTGGTTGCAAATGGAAATTTAAGACCAAAAGGGATTCGAATGGTAATGTGGGCCGATATAAGGCTCGTCTAGTGGCTAAAGGCTATACTCATAAGGAAGGGATTGACTAAAAATAAACCTTCTCTCCAGTTTCATCGAATTATTCTTTTAGGAGAAACATGACTCTTGCTACACAATATGATTTAGAGCTTCATCAGATGGATGTTGATTCCTCGTGTGAATCAGTTCATGCGGCTTTAGCACCTTTCGTCTCTTACGGATGCTAAGTCAACCTAACTTCGAGAGAGAAATGAGCTTAGAGACAGAAAGACTTTAAGTGAATGTTTATTGCTTAAAGCTTGAATGAATACAAATGAGGGATTCATCCCCTATTTATACAAAAGCACCTACTTAATGGACAGTGGGGATTGAATCGATCTAACATGGAGATTGATTTCACTTCTACAAGTTTTTCCTTATCTAACTATTTTCTTATCCTCTCCAAGTATTACCATATGTAGCTATTTCCATACTTCCTCCCCAAGTATCTCCAAAATCTTGTAAAATATTCTAGAAAATATCAAAGGGAAGGAAGTAGGAAAATCGCCTAAGTGCTAGTAGAGGGATCTCGTTTCTTCCATGTAGACTTCTTGGTTGCACGACTAGAATGGGCAGTGACATCGTCCCCCACCAAATTAGGTGACATCTTCGTCGTCATGTACGTCTTGAGCTCTTCCTTGAACTGCCACAAGTCCTCTTCAAGTTCCCAAGTTGCCTTTGATTTTGGTAATCTCTTCCACTTGATGAGAAAGTAGATTTGACGTGGAATTCTCCTTTTCCTCACTTCCTTAGATGCGAGCAACTTTTCAATCTCCTTATCATGGGATTTGATAACAACATGTGGTGCTCGAGTAGAAATGCTTCGACCATGGTCTTCGTCATCTTCATGATACGACTTGAGCATGCTCACATGGAAAATCAGATTAATCTTCAGCGTGTCCAGCAAATCTAGTCAGTATGACACCTTATCAACATTGGCCTATCACTTCAAATGTCCCCTCGTACCTTCAGATCAAACCCTTGTGTAAGCTCTGAAAGGCTTTGAATTGTTGCGGTAAGAGATTCACAAGGACTCTATACCCCCCCCCCCCCAAANTCTTCTCATCGGCCCATTCCTTAATCTGTTTTCCGGATTTCTCCAAACATGCTCGAGTGAGATATGCACGTTCTTCCCATTAACAATATTAGACGCCCCCAAACTCTACTCCTCGGGCATCGACATGACTAAGGTACGAGGAGTCACAAACTGATTCCTCGTGAATCGGTTTGTGCGGCCTTAGCAACTTTTCGTCTTTTAAGGTTGCTAAGTCAAAACTCCGAACGAACTTAGAGAGAGAAAAAATTTTAAGTGAATGTTTATTGCTTAAAGTTTGAGTGAATACAAATGAAGGATCTTACCTCCTATTTATACAAAAGCACCTCCTTAATGGATGGTGGAGACTGAATCGATCTAACGATGGAGATTGATTCCACTTCTACAAGTCTTTCGTTGTCTAACTATTTCCATATCCCCTCCAATTATTATCATATCTAGCTATTTTCATACTTCATCTCCAAATATCTCTAGAAGATTTCATAACATTTTAAAAAATATCAAAGGGAGGGACGTAGGAAAATCGCCCAAGTGCTTACGGAGGGACCTTGTTTCTTCTGTGTGGACTTCTTGGTTGCACGGTTAGAATTATGGGTGGGCGTTCGGGTACGGTTCGAGTTTATTCGAGTTTCGGGTTTTCGGATTTAGAAGTTCAAGATCCTTTCGGGTATTTATATTTTTCGATTCGGGTTTTTGCGTGTTCGGTTCAGTTTGGTATCCATTTAAATTATTTTAAAAAAATTAAAAAATCTAAATACATCTTAGAAACCTCGAAATTCTAAAAATAAAATAATATAAAACATATAAATTTAAACAAAGATAACTTTTTGGAATAGTAGGTGGAGAGTGATTAATTAGTTTTGTGATTTGTAAAAAAAATTATTATAATGGAGTTTTTTTACCAAATAACCCCTTACGTATGAATAAACAAAAAAAATAAAATTAAAAAATGTGGGGCGTAGATGTACTTTTCTTTTTGGTGGTGTTAGAATGTTAATTAGTGTGGGGGGCACCTAATACTTGCAATTAACATGAAAATCAGTTTGGTTCGAGTATTTGAATAAAAACCGGTAGGTTCCGAGTATTTCGGTATTTGTTACTATTTTTATCTAATATATTAAAATTTATTACTATAGTTCGGCATTTTCGAGTATCCGAAACATTTTGATTTGGGTTGGGTTCAGGTTGTGTTCTTTGGGTATTGAAATCTAAAATCTATTCAGATATTTTACCGGTTTCGGATCGAATTCAGTACCAATTTTTCAAATTGGATTCAGTATGGTTTGTCGGATTCGGGTATTTTGTCCACTGATCCGTGACAATCAACTATTATAAAAGCACAAAATTGCTTTTGTTTGGATATTAAATTATTTCCAGATTAATTAATTAATTTAAAAGGAATGTTGGTTCCAAAGAAATATTATACATTTCAAATAGTAATCTTAACTAATCTTTTGTTTACTAAACATATATGTATGATACCATTTTATTCTTTTGGAGCATATGAAACATCAACTATTATAAAAGCATAAAATTATTTCTGATTGGATATTAAATTATATATCCTGATTGATTAAATAATTCAAAAGGAATGTTGGTTCCAAATAATTATTATACAATTCCCAAATAGAAAATCTTAACTAATCTTTTTGATTAATAATCTCAATGAAACCGACTCTGTTCGCACGTGTGTGGAAAAACGAAAAGGCAATCAAAAAAAATTATCAACCTCTTCTTCTTATAAAACCCCCTCCGTACACTTGGCCCCTTCGTCTTCGTCTTCTCTCGCGATCAAACCCTAGCTAGGTCCCGCCATTGCTGATACATACGACCACAATCGAAGCTCCGATTCATCACTCTCTCACTCTAATTTCAGGTGAATCTTCTCCTACCACTATTTCTCTTTCGTTTCTTCTCTGATAACGAACGATTTCGCCAAATGTGTGATCTACAGTGTTCGTTTTCAGAGTGTTGTCTTCTGAGCGAAATGTGAAGTTGATTTTTTCTGTTTCTTACTTCGTTTTTTTTGCTAAGTTTTGTATTCGGAGTTGTCTCTCTGTGTTTAATCTAGTTTCATGAGGTTCGTTCGTCTACGGAAAACGATCGAAATGTTGAAAATTTAGTCTTTGCTGTTAGATTTTTCTCTGAATGCTTTTGAAGGACTTTTTGTGGTTGTTCTGTGATAAGATTGAAACTTTTTTTTAACATTTTTGTTTGGTAAGAATCACATCAATGCATTGTTTATTCACTCAGGAGGTTGGTGATAATAACCATGGATTCTTCTGCTGCTCCTGTTGTTGACCCACTCACTGTATGTCTCGGAACTTAACCATGGAGGGTTTCTTCTCCTTTCACAAGTCTAAGTTTGACTTCTTTTTTGTGTGCTAAGTTCTTTTTTTTGGGTTGGGGAATGAATGTAGGTTGGGAAAGCATTTGTTATGCAGTACTACGAGATTATGTATATCATGCCTGAGCATCTGCACCGGTTCTATAAAGATGTCAGTAAGGTTGGGCGTGTTGGACAGGATGGAGTCATGCGCCACTACTCCACTTTACAAGTAAGTGTTGTAAAGAGTTTAGTTTGATTTTGTTGAATGAGAATTTTTCAGGAATTGTCATTTGATTGCGTAGTTTACATGGAGTTTAGCTGGATTGTCAATTGGTCGAGTGAAATTGGATGTCTGGTTACGTAATTTGCTAAGAGTTTGTTTCGCTGATGTCCCTCTTATTGAGCACAGGGTATAACTGAGGTGCTTAAGACACTGTCTTATGGAGATTGTATATCGGCTGAGATAACCAGTTATGATTCCCAAGAGTCCCACAACGGGGGCTTCCTCGTTGTTGTTACTGGTTACTTCACTCTAAACGAGAGAGTTCGAAAGAAATTTATCCAAACATTTTTTCTTGCTCCGCAAGAAAATGGGTTCTTCGTTCTCAATGACATTCTCAAATTTGTCAAAGAACCTGAGGCCACAGATTGTGAAGCTAATTCTGGGAAAGACTCTGAAAAACCTAGTCCTGTTAATGGTAGGTAAAACTTAACTCATTAACTTCCTCTAGCGCGCAGAATATTCTGATCCTTTATTTTGACTCAGCTCCTACAGGGAATCAGGGTTCTGAGCAAGCTGCATGTGTTTCGGTGAATCATTCGAAAGTGCCTATGCCCTTGAATTATGAGAATGCTTCAGTTGCTAAGGAGAACGTTCGGTTACAAGTTCCAGATATTGAGATAAGTTGCAAAGAAGTTGCAGATGTGAAAAATTCTTACCCAGATGATGATGGACTTGAAGATGTTCCCAAGAAATCTTATGCCTCTGTGGTAAGTAGAAAATTAGAGGATCCATACTCGACCTGGTTTCATATTATTGTTGGCTTAAACTATATAACTTGTAGAGTTGTCTGTTAATAGTTAGTGACTTTCATAATAGTTGAAGGTTAGGAAAGATAACCCTGGAGTTCCAGCTCTCTCTTTACCATCTCCAAAGCAGATACCTGTAGATCAAGATCATCAAGTGTCGTCAGATCCTTGTCTGAAGCAGATAGGCAAAATTCAAGATCACCAATTTTCTTCAGATCCTTCTCCAGTTGTAGAATCTGATGCAGTTTCTGAGGTTGTTGATGGTACTGAAAATGAGCAGAATCAAGGGTTTGAAGATAAGAGTTCATGTAAAAAAGCTGACCCTCAAGTTTTCAATTCTTATTTATGGCCACCTATTTTCTCTTATCCATTGATCGCGCAGTCTTAAACTTCTTTTGTCCTTTTTCTTATCAGCCGTATCTGAGGGTACATCTGTATATGTGAAACATCTTCCCGCAAATGCCACTATTGACATGCTTGAGACTGAATTTAAGCAGTTTGGTGCTATTAGCGATCGCGGGATTCAAGTTATAAGCCATTGGGTAAAGAAAATTGGCTAATCCAGTAAACAATTCAGCAATGGAAGTTTGAATGCACATATTTTGATCTGAACACTATCGTTTTATCGAATGATTTATAGGGTTTTGGATATTCATTTGGCTTTGTTGAGTTCAAGGAGGCAGATGCAGCTCATAAAGCGATAGAGGTACAAATTCTTCTGACTTGGAATAGAGTTTTCTTTGTTTTACTTATAAATGTAGGAATCGGTGTTAAAATGGTGCAGGCTTCACCTGTGATGATTGGTGGACAGAAAGCTTTCGTTGAGGAGAAGAGATCGACATCAAAGGGTAAGTTGGTCTAAGTAGCCAAACCGCGATATGATTGATTGATTGTATGTGAAGAAGCGGATGATGATTGTGTTCGTTTGGTTTGTGAAAAAAAAAACAGGTAACAGAGGGAGTGGATACGGAAATCGAAATGCGGGTGTAAGAGGAAGACCAAGTTATGGATACAGAAGAGGAGGAGGAAGGTCTTTTAATCGTAGAGGCACTGAGTACTTTGTTAAAAGCCTCAACACATATTAAACCGGATTAGGCTATGGTAGCGGAAGTAAACCGGATAATTGATTCTTTTTCGAACCGGTAGAAACAATATGGTAGAAAGACATCTCTCTCTCTCTAAGATGTTAGTGTAAAGACATGTTTTTAATTCTACGGATCTAAGTTCTTTTAGTCAAAATTATGTGCCCCTACGCTATCTTTGTTTGTGGTCCGGAAAGTGACAAAAACTAAAGACGACAACAAACTAACAAATAAATACTATATAGAATTGACCCCAAAGCAAAAGTGTGAAATTTATGTTATCTCTACGGAGTCGTACCAACAAAAAAAAGTTTTCTTTTCTCATAATTACTTTTGCAACTCCCTTCACATCTTCACCCGAGAACGACGTTCTACGAATTTTAACTTACCGCATAAGTAACTCAACATAATCATGATCAATTCATAATTCTTACTAGCCACGTTTAGCCACCGGAATTCTCCACGAAATCGGAAATCCAATAGCCACGTTTAACCACCGGAATTCTCCACCAAAATTCAATAACCAAACAATATAATGTAATCCAAAATGATAAATAAGACCATCGTCTAAAATAAAATAAAAACAAAAATAAAACAAAAGTCGTTGATCTCAAAACGACACCAGAAACCGTTCGGCTCATCCGGCTACTCACCAATCTCACCTGAAAGAAAAAGGATAAATAAGAAGTGAGTGATAGGGGAATCACTCAGTGATGGACTGGATTGGTAGAACACGCAAATCCGCAAACCCAGTTTAGCAAATCGACCACGCTAGACTAGTCCAAAAACATGAAGCAAACATGGTACCTAATGCGCCCAAACATTAATCTGCGACTTCAGTGATTGTCCACACCCTACGAAAAGGATTTCTCAACATAGGATAAGTGTTCATATATACCGTCCGGTGGACGCTTTATTATTCTTGGGCTACGAACAATAGATCGCCTTGTTGTCGACACCCTTCGCACACTTGACCCTGAGATACAACCCACTCTGTACCCCACGCCCAAGTTTCCATATCCATATCCGCATATATAT
>OVAN01015686.1:0-11152 GCA_900406275.1 Anastatica hierochuntica
AGCCGGTGGTTTCAGGGGAGCCACCATTCCTTTATTCTTAGTCTTAGCAAGATATTATGTTGATTTTTTTTTTAAAAAGTATAGACATCAAATCAATATTCTACTCTCATCAAGAATTTTGAAATAATTTTAATAATCCATTAGAAAAAGATGTATTTATAGAAATATATAACTTACATTATTTTGTGATCAAAAAAAAAAACTTACATTATTTATGCCGGAGCTAGTAAATATTCCGGCACCGCCAGAGGCAAAATTAACACCTTTTACAGCGGCTTGCTCTCTCTCTTTCTGTTTATGTAAACCTCTTAGTGAGAGGTAAGGTGGAGGAAACGGTATGCCAAATTTTTCAGCTAGGCAACCAAAAAATATTTGTCAGAAAAGATTGGAATATTTTAACCAAAAAAAAAGAAAGATGGGAATATTATAACAAAATTTTCAAATTATATATATTGATACAAACTTTTAAATAGATCGGAATATTACGTGAAAGTTTTACGTTTTTCTAGTTTTCAGTGTCTAACAATCTTTTAAAATTATGAGTACATATAATCTTTTGAATTGCCAGAATCAGTAGTAACTTAATATGGCCTACCAACGGTAATTGTTTGGAACAAGATGACAAACAAAAGAAAAAGTAGTGAGGCTTCAATCTTTCTTGCTACATTTTTGAAACAAAAGTATCTAAACTTTTGATTTGGGATACTAAAAAGAAATAAGAGGAAGGCCTAAGAGCATCTTTAACGGCATATCTTAACAGAGTTTCTTATATTTTTTTTTAATTAAAAAATCTATAGACCCCATTTTTAAATGAGAAACGGTATCTTAAACCTCCTAAATAAGAAACGATTGTGGTTGGTTTCTTCCACTGTTTCGCGGGCCCCACCGCCACGTGGCGGCCCGCGATTGGGGGGACTTTTATTTTTTTTTTAAAAAAAAATCGTTCAAAACAAATTAAATAATAAAAAATTAAGTTTAAGAGACCTTTTAATAGAGTTCTCCATTAAAGATGCTCTAAAGTTCCAACATTATAAAAGAAAATGACCTCACCAAGAGCATCAGCAGCATTTTTGCCATTAGAGAATCTTCCGGTGGCTTTCTTCTTAGGAAAATCGATGCCATTAGGTGGAAAATTACTTATTGCTGTACAAAATGGTAAGTAATTGTTGTTTCCCACATCAACCAACGAATCTCCGAATACATATAACCCCGAAATGGAAGCGGTTACTGCTTCTGAACCGAGAATTGATTCGGACCAAAGTAAACTGAAGAAAAAGAAAAACACGATGTTGTTATTCGGCCGCATCTTCTTTACTTATTATTTCCGGGCCAACACTTTTTGATGTACATATGCTCTTGTAATAGTAGAAGAGATTCAAATCTTGGTGTGGTTTATATATATAAAGAGAGAGAGAGACCAGTGAATCTTACAAATTATAGTCATCTAACTTTTTTCATTGTATATCTTGCACAGACATTACTATGAATTGATATTAAAAGAAATCCATCAATGTAACATGTTTCTATATTTTTTATTCAACAGAATAGATACATGCAAATACAACCATTTAAAACTCCATTCTTCATTTTCTTTTGGGGGCTACGTATATAGATTCGTTGACCAATTAACAAATGATTAAATACTTACATAGCACAAAAAAGAATTGAAGCTTCCTCATACCATTGAATTATTGGATATTGTAGATCCATATTCATTGGGATTTAGCATGTTCCAATCTGAAGAAAGATTAACTATATACAATTTTATAACACACCAATTAATCAAAAAATGCTTTTTGTTTTTATAAATAAAATAAATAAGTTTTGCTTTCACAAAATCATTGAGAAATATTTTTAAATCGATGTCGAGAATAAAATACATCAGGAGAAATCCTATTTGCTCGAGACAATACGACAATTCCCCATAAGCAAGAAAAATTCAGAATTCGGCTAAGCATGAGAAATTCTCGGTTAAAATAAAAGAAAATCTACAAGATAAAAAAATATAAAATAAAATGAAATAGTCTAACATGCTATAAATATAAAAGGATATGGTATCCTTAAACTTTTAGTAATATTGTACCTAATGCACTTGTTTATTGAACTAGTTAAATGATTAAATATTTACATAGCACAAAAAGAAGTGCAGCCTCCTTATACCATTGAATTATTGCAAATTGTAGATCCACATTTATAGGGATTTAGCATGTTACAATATGATATATATGGGGGATTACACATTCTTTATCATACTCTTTTCGTTGTATAAAATGTGGTGAGCACGTTCAAAATTAAATTGATGTGATCATCGACTTAAAGTTGAACTAGAGTTGAATCTACACTTGCAGGGATATATTTTTGATTATACACGTTTATTGTATATTATTTTATATATACTATTTTTACATATAATTATTATTTAAGTATTAGATAATAAAATATGGATATAAATTAAAAGCAGTTCAAATAAGATTTGAATTTTTATCTAGAGGAATAATGTATATAAAATCCATACAAATAAATAGTTTAGATACATGATTTATTTTAATTTATTAAATTACTAATGAATTGATCCAAATAGATTTTGCAAGACAGATTTTTCACAATAAATCTATTTTAATAGAGTAGATTTGTACAACAACCAAAAAACTACTACTTTGTTTTTAGTATTCAAAAAAATAAAATTAATATTATAATAGAGAAAAATTATATCTTGTCCTCCATCCATAAACCAAAACAAATTATATTTTAGGGGCTAAAATGTAAAAAAAAAATTGTTGTTTGTTCTAATATGCCACTTTCACTTTTTGCTTTCTTTTGGTACAAAAGTGGCGATATCTCTATATTATTATTTGGGAAGTACATTTAGATAAATAACATTTAGTTTGTAAGAATTTACATCAAATGCCATTAGAAACAATATATAATATAAAAATAAATTAAATCATGTTTATAAAATGGAGAAATCTCATTTTAGATTCTCATGATACCTTTTTAAAAAAATCAACAAAACAGTTATATTTATTTTAAAAATAAGTAAACAAATATCTTTTTACAATGATTATTTAAAAAATAATCTAAAAAATATGTTCCAAAATAAATAATAATATTTTTGAATATAATATTAGTGCATGATTAATTAGTTATATAATAAAGAAAATCTTGAATTTTTGAAAAAATAAAATATAAATACTAAAAAGCTAAGAAAATTATTTAATTATAATATATAAATAACTAATAGTTTAGCATAAACAGTTTTAATTGAAATTTATTTTAAAAGCAAAAAATGATACTACTGCAAGTTAATTGAGACGAATACTACTAAAAAAATATATTATTTAATTGACCTCAGATTTAAACTTAAAAATGTTTAGTTTTAACTATAAATTTACGACTTTAAGCTATGCAATAATTTTATATTAATAAAATATGATTCCGCGCATTCGCGCGGGTTAGATCCTAGTATCCTTTTAAATATGCACCAACTTTTGATAAGTTATCCATTCTAATATGTAAGTTTCACCTTTATGCTCTTAATTCAGTCAAATACTTTCACAATTAACTTAATTCCAATTTTATTACACACCAATTAATTAAAAAAAAGAGAGAAATTACCACGAAGAAACTTTTTTAATTTTTTCCCCTCTGAATAAAACTTTTTTGCGGATGATACGCTTTTTGTGTGTCATGCTTCGAAACTGGAAACCGAAAGAATTATGGAGTGCTTGAGTTTATTTGAATCTATCTCGGGCCAAAAGATCAATGTGGATAAATCGGCCATTACGTTTGGTGAATTAGTACCGACCGAAATGCAACAATGGATACATGAGAGGATGGGGATCTCGAAAGCTGGTGGATTAGGCTCGTATTTGGGGCTTCCCGAATGTTTTAGTGGCTCAAAACGAGAGCTGTTGGGGTATTTAAAAGATAAGGTTCGGGGAAGATTAAATGGTTGGTATGCCAAGAACTTATCGCAAGGTGGGAAAGAGGTGTTGCTAAAACCTGTAGCTATTCATGCCACTCTATGCTATGGGTTGCTTTAGACTTCCGGTGAGTATTTGTCAGAACATTACGAGCGCGATGATGGAGTTTTGGTGGAACTCGGAACAAGGGATTAATAAGATTCATTGGGTAGGATGGAAGAAATTGACCTTGCCGAAAGAATTTGGAGGAATGGGTTTCTGGATTTGTTGTGTTTTAATCAAGCTCTATTAGCCAAGCAAGTTTGGAGACAACTTCATGAACCAAACTCTCTTTGCGAGTGTATTTAGAAGTCGGTATTACCCTCAATGTTGTGTTCTACAGGCTATGGATGGGTCTAAGCCCTCGTATGCGTGGCGAAATATGCTGTTCGGTAGAGATTTACTGGTAAAAGGCTTGAAGAGATTGATTGGAAACGGGTTGGACACAAAGATATGGTTAGATACATGGGTGTTTGATGGTAGACCTCGGTGACCATACTGTAAACAAAGATTGAGAAACATGAATTTATGGGTAAGCTACATTATAGACCACGATAAAAGTGCTTGGAATCAAGAGAAGCTACATGAGCTATTCTTTTAAGGAGACATCGACTTGATTAATCAATCTCGACCTGTGAGTGTTATGCGGGATTCGTATTGCTGGAATGAAACAAGAAATGGATTATATTCTGTCAAATCCGGGTACATGTTGAGCAGTAAAGATAAGCATGGGTTGTTGTTTGAAGAGGTCGAGTGTAAACTATCTATAAATGCTCTGTATGAAAGTTGTTGGAAGGTAAGGCCCCAACCCAAGATCAAGCAATTTATTTGGAGAGTTTTGAAAGGCTCAGTGGCGGTGGGGGAGAACTTAAAACGAAGGGGTCTTGGAGTTCAGGAAGGTTGTCATCTTTGTGGAGATGTGAATGAAACCATCAACCACATTCTTTTCCTTTGCCCGTTATCTCGCCAAACTTGGGTTATGTCCAATGTACCATCACCATCCATGGGTTTTGGTAACTCTTCTTACGCTAACTTACAACTTGGGTTTTGGGTCTTTTTCAGCTTCAAAAGACGATGGTGATCCCCTTAGAGTTAAGAATCCTGGGGTTCTGGGTCTTGTGTTGGCTGTGGAAGAATCGAAACAAGAAGGTTTTTGAGGATGAGTCTCTCGATAGCTTTTCTCTTGTAGGTAAGGCGAGTACAAATATGTTACTATGGCTGGCAGCTCAAAGAAAAACAGAGGAAGATCAACAAGAAGATAATGCGGAGGAGATACCTATGTATCTGCTGAAATGGCAGCGACCGGAGATAGAGGAGGTGAAGTGTAACATTGGCTTCTCGTGGTCGAGGAAATTGAAGTTAGGTGGTGTTGTCTGGGTGGTTCGTGATGCTCACGGTATTGTGGTGATGCACGGAAGAACTTCCTTTACCAATACGTTATCTCAGTGGGAAGTGCAAGTTAAAGAATGGGAATGGACGGTGGAGAGTATGGAAAGCTTGCGATTTCATAAGGTTACGTTTGCGGCGTCCACCTCTGATATTGTCCGTGCACTCAAGTGTCCGTATGACTAGCCAAAGTTGATTGGTGATTTGAGTCAAGTTCTGAGAATTGTGGTGGCACATCCAAGCTGGTACTTAGCCTATGAGGATCCGAAGTGTAATCAAGGGGCATACAAGATTGCTAGGAGTGTGGTAGAGGAAGGAAGACTGAATTCCTATGTTGCAAGAAGTTCACCGATCTGGTTGCAAGAGTTTTTTGAAGATGAAAGGGAAGATTCTTTAATGGTAGAAAAAGATGAATAATTTGGTTTTGTTTTTTTTATCTTTCTGTCTCTGTTTCGACTTGGGTGTTGGTTTCTTGTGTCTTACGGAAATTTTTTTAATTAGGTTTCAGTTCTCCAACAAAAAATACTTTACTAGCTATTTATACAATTATTAAATGAGAGAGTTATATAATGATGTGTCTTCTAGTGTGAAGTTGGTGACGTATCATCGTCTGAAGGTCTTTCGAGTGTTTTTTAAAATCAATTAAACCTTTAAAATCTCACGTATCGTGATATCGTGCGCGTCTCCCGATTATTTCGTTGTCCTTATCGCGTATATTATAGGCACAAAGTTAAAATCGTCTAATTACAAACCTATGTCAATTGCTTTTTTTTTTTAACCTAGAGAAAATGTGCATGTCTAGGTTAAAGGAACCAACATAGGCGACGTCTTCCTTATGTCTCGTGTTATCTTCCACTGTAGAAGAATGTCAATCCCTGTAGGTTGGTTCCTTCACTAACGCCAACCTATGTTTATGATTTTTTTTTTATTAAAAGATTTTCAAATAAAACATAAAGAAATTAAAGATATGACTCAAAGCTATAGAGTCTGAGAAAGCTTGACAAACAAGATAAAGAGAGTAACAAACGTAACTATAACTATGAACCTAAGTGGATTTAAGTTTAGAAGTACAAACAGTGACTGGAAAATCTAGTTATGATAGAGAATTCAATTTTCACATTAAAATTAAAAAACAAAAACAGAAGAGCTTTAGTTAGAGTTGATAACTACCACGGTCCCGACGATCATGCTTACCTCGATCACTAACTTACATCCACCCCATTTCTTGAACTTTTTGTGTTGGTTTAATCGATCTTCCAGTTCTATACATGGTGGAGTGACTTTGCGGCTCACGTTCACTCTCGCGTAATCAACCGACTCCTCTTGAGACATGGTAAACATGTTTTATGTTTTTTGCTATATGTTTATGTTTCTCCAAGGTTTAACTGAATCGCGAAATTTTGAGTAGTTGTTTAAGTTATCATCTCCAGTGACTTTTTCTACGTAGTTAATTCATGGTTACATAGTTATGATTCTTGATTTTTTTCTTAAAATTTGGGGAGTTTACTCTATAATACTTCTTTCTTGTCGAAATATAGTTTTTTGGTGGATCATCGACAATATATGAGGGTCTCAAAGAATAAGACTGTAGATTTATCGTCCATCGGACCATCTCTTTGTGCAGTCTCTATCGAATCATAAATATGTAGTTGCAATGCTTAATCTGTTTATGTATCTCGCAGCAAGAATTATTGTCAAAGCTTTCATCATCAGAGACTGAAATCAAAGAGAAATATGAGAAGCTGGAGGCTGATGCACAGAGAAAGGATGAAGAAATGGAGATTTTGCAGAAAGAGAGCGGGAGCAATCAGCTGCTTGTGGATTCATTGTTGAAAGAGGTGAACCAAATCCAAAGCATTATTGAATAGAAAAAACATATTGTAACTCCAAAAATGTTAAAACACCTTACTCTACTAACAATAGGGAGATTTGAGAGGTTTGTGGTTGATGAGGCTCATTGCGTGATACCTTTTTCTCAAACATTATATCTTGTTATCTACTTGAATGTACTTTGATTGTTCATCACACCAGCGCCTTAATCTTAAGACTATTTTCTACCTGCAGCCTGAGGATAATCTCCATATGATCCTCATAAATATATTATTTTTCTTTCTTTCTACCCAATGGGGACATGACTTCCGGCCAGATTATAGGGAGCTTCGATGTCTTAAGCCAAACTTTCCCCGTGTTCTTGTGATGGCTCTTACAACCACGACAACTGAATCAGTCTATCGGGTTATACACATCAACATGAAAAGATCTTCTAGAACATAGAGCATATTTAACAACAACTTTGAGGATTCGTATTGCTCTATACTTCAATTAAGCTTCAGAAAACAATCCTACACTAACGTATGTTGTGGTTTCCTGTGACCTGAACACCAATTTATCATCAATTTGGTTATATTTTCTTCACGACACGATGTACTAAAAAGTTTGAGAATTCTCAGGGCTCTGATCCTAAAGATGAGCTTTAACATAACCAACTTGAAGTATGAGGTGATCAACAAGACCAAGAAGCCGTAAAACAGCTCGAAGAGCTGCTAAGAGACCAGCTCAAGGATTACTCTGGGATTGTGCACTATATCTCTAGATGTGAATGTGTCAGATGTTGCAAAGTTTCTGAATGAGAAATGTAAGGTGAAAATTGTTTATTAAAACGTCGGTGCGCCTATAAAATCGAGAGTTGATGTCCAGAGGAAATGGCAAACAAGTGAAGTGTGAATTCTTTATGCCTGGTCATAATTGTTCCTGCCATTTTGTTGCTAATTTTTCACCCCTTTCCAATGTTTTTTGATAGAGTTCAAGCTTCCAAACTCTATGAAACTCTATCAATTCTCTTTGTAAAACACTCAAATATCTTTTATTGATAGAAATAAGAAACGATAAAGATAAAATATAGAATAGAGATTTAGAGAGAAAAGATCACTCAAATATCTAAACACTCTCCCAACTCAGATCAAAATTGATCTGCCCAAAGACAGCACATCGCTATCTCCCAAAACCTCACCAAAGCATAAAACCTAAATGAAAGGGATGAAAAAGCTTTTAAAGATCTCATCCAACACCAAAGTCTCCAAACAAGCTAGAGCCTTTCCCTATTGAATTGTTGACCATTTTCTCTTGATTAAACTCTTAAGAGCGTATCAATACTCCCTTCCTTTAGAAAAGTTTGTCCTCAAGCTTTGTATAGACATCTTTGTAACTTCAGTAGCTTCGTGTTTTGTGGAGCTTCTAAATCTGAAGGAAAAGATAGCTTGATGTCTTCTGATTTTGAAACTGCTCACAAGCTGAATAATCCTAACTCAAGATCAAGCCAGCACCAATGGTGATCATCCCACTTTCTACATTCAATTCTAGCTTGAAATCTGATTGTAGTATCTTGTATCTCCATCGGTGTTTCACTTGAAATTTCATAGCTACAGTGATCCTTTTTTTTAGCCCTCTTACAAAAAGTTTCATCCAAAATATGCCCAGCAATCTTGAAGTATGGGGGTGTCTCATCATCTCAATGCTACTACTTGTACCATTATCTTCTACTATAGATCGAAAGCCAATTCCCAATAATCCAAGCTCTATTCTAGATTGAAAAAATCAACAAACTAAATACAAAAGAGTCTGAAATATCATGCATTTTCTTGTCCCTCCAACGATGTCATAACATAAAGAAAGGTCCTCAAAATATACACCAACTTTTCTAATACATCTTAACATCTTGAGACAACCGCAATTGGTAAGCTTGAAGCCCCAAAAATCAAGATTTTGCGTCTTCTAGCTTTTGACACATTTCTTGTGTCAAAAAAACCAACTTGTTCTTGTCCAATTCCATGTGAAAAGTGCTATGGTGTAGACTATGGGAGACTTTTTTGTGACTTCTAGTGCAAACTCGGAAACTAATATCAAGAGAGCATTCCTTGTTATACCTGAAGAACTCACCCAACTCGATACCATAAGATTTGAAGTTGCATTCTCAACCTTGTTTTTTTACTTGAATTTCCAAGATTTGGGAATTTTCATCTGCATCAACAGTTTTTGCATTAGTTTCTTCTCCAGCTCTTGCTTTCTCAGATTTGCTTGCTTTTGCCATACATGCTGCAGTTTTATAGCTTTCTTCTTCATCTTACAATCATACTCATTACGTAGAGCAATCTGTTTTGAAACTTCAACAGCCTCAAACGCAAGCCTCCACTTGTGTTTAACACATGAACCATGTATCTTCCCTCTCTCTTGCTTCCTCAGGTGTTCTACTAAATCATAATAAATTTTATTAAAGTCATAATCATTAGTTATATGCTAACCAAAACAAAATCATTAGTTATGCTAAATCATATAAATTATAAACATTTTAACGGTGATTTATCTGCGCAATGCGCGGAGAACCATCTAGTTAACAAATGTTGTCCAAGTGAATTGTCTAAAACCTATCAAAGAAAAAAAAAACTAAAAAAGCTAACAAGAAAGAATCAAAAAGTTGATGTAGTGGGTTTGCAGCTATCACGAGTACAAGCCAAAACATCTCTATAATTTCTAGAGATGCTAAAAGAATTATGCACTTGACCATTCCTGCTCTTCTTGTACTCAGAGAGAAGAGATGAATGATTTGAAGCAGTCAACTTCACGATTCTAAAGTCATAGTCTCTAACCAAACTCCATTTCTGAATCAGTGAGATAAAAGGAGCCAAGTGACATCCTGCACCACCAACAACAACGTGAATTGTTCCTTTGAATGTCAGTGAGTGATGATCTCTTCCATTGTCCACATATTGGCTCGGCAATAGCCAAAAAAGGACAATAAGGTAAAGAAAAAGACACAACATTGATGATGAGACAGAACTCGGGTTGATTTATGATGGGGTCAGAGCCGACCTATTTCTCATTGCTTTTAACGGAGATATATAGTCCGACTAGATATATAGTCGACCTATTTCTCAATACTCCCCCTCAAGCTTAACTATATGACCTTACTATAGTTAAGATTGGAACCATGAATCATTGCCTCATTAAAACCTAAGTGAGAAAACCCTTTGGGACAAAACCACACTTAGGAAAAAGAGTATAATTCCTCATGGATAGAGGTCTTCATCTCCGAATGTTAGTGAGTCCAAGTCTTGGAAGAATGGACTCACAGATCTTCTTGTTTGTAGCTTTGGTGAAGATATCCGCCAATTGATCTTTGCTTCTTGTATAGCACGGCAATATGACCCCTTGCTCAACCATTTGCCGAACCTTGTGACTATCTACCTCTATGTGCTTTGTTCTTTCGTGGAACACCGAATTAGAAGCTATATGTATTGCGGCTTGATTATCACAATGCATTGTGATCGGTCTTGACAAATCTATACCCAAATCCATGAGTAAGTTCTTGATCCAAACCAACTCGTTCATGAGTTTCCTCATAGCTCTATATTCGCCCTCGGCACTAGAGCATGACACCATCTTTTGCTACTTACTCTTCCAAGTGACCACGTTTCCTCCTATGAAAGTGCAATAGTCCGTAGTAGATCTTCTATCACTCCTATCTCCAGCCTAATCTGCATCACAATATCCTACTATCTCGGTATTTTTGTTACAACTCGTTCATACTCCTTGTTCCGAAGATCCACTCAAGTAACTAAGGATTCTTTCCACCATTTTCCAATGATGCATCTTCGGAGCTTGCATGTATTGGCTAACTTGGTTCACGGCGAAACATATGTTTGGCCTTGTGATAGTAAGATAGATAAGTTTTCCAACCATTCTTCTATATAACTTTGCATCTTCAAACTCCCCCTCACGTGGTGTCTTGTATCCATCTTCAAGAGGTG
>OVAN01015688.1:0-11152 GCA_900406275.1 Anastatica hierochuntica
AGAGTTTTACGTGGTTCACCACTAGGGCTACGTCCACGGGCAAAAAGAGTATTTTTATTGATGGAGGTAGATACGAAGTACAATTTTCGTGCTAAAGAATTAGGGTTTTCACCCACAGATATTTATATGGAAAAAACAGGAAATTTACAAATAATTTCGGAACACGGAGTGATCGATCGATCACCCTTATGAATCGATCGATCACATTATGAAATCGGAGGTGATCGATCGATCATGACATGCGGATCGATCGATCACCCTTCAAGTCACTTTTCCCAGAGCAAAATGTCATATCCGGTAACCGAAATCATAGCGATGCTGAAAATTGACAATAATATCATGAACAAAATCTTTACTTACATATATAAACATTCACAAAACAAACAAAAGAAAGATAAATTTATCTGCTTTCTAGAGATTCTTTTTTGGCTCTAATAGTGGCACATCGACGATGATAAAAGGCTTTTGTTGGTGTGTATATTGCCTTAGCAATCCATCCCCCAACGTCACTTCTACTGAGTTCCAACACCTCTTCGACGCCTTCTCCCACAAAGTAAATCAACTAAAAAAGAATAAATCATTAAGAAACAAACAAACAAATTTAACTTTGAGGTTTATGATTAGACAAAACAAGAAAAAGAGAAACCACGTTGGAAATAACTAAAAAGCATTGGCATAACATTTGGAAAAGGGGTGATTTCACAAATAACCTAAAAATGTTGGTCAATTGCAAATATAACCTTTTCTCTCATCATTTTTCAAAATACCATATTCTACCTTTCTCCAAAACTCATATTTACCACAAATGCCATTATTTACAATTTATTTAATTTAAAACACAATTTTAAAAATACAAACACACTCTTATCTTCTCCAAATATTTACCAAAATGCCATCATCATCAATTTTTTCCAACCACCATTAACAACCAAACTCAAGCTCTACATGCTACATTCAAGGCTAATATCTTCACATTTTTGCGCAATGTTTGTTGCAAAACCTCATTATCTCTTATGTTCTCTCATTTTCAAACCAAAAAACTCTCAAATTTTCGTTTAAAAAAATTTCAAGTTTTGGGATCTCGTTTTTCCGGCGATTTGAGCATAGATAAGGACACAAACATCTCGATTTTAAGCTTTGGGCACTTGTAGAGGCGGAAACAAGCTCAAATAAACTCAAGGTAGCTCTAAAACTTCATTTTTGTTAAATTTTCATATTTGCGTTCTGCAGACTTCTATAGAAGTCTACTAGTCAACGCAGAGGTTAGTTTTGTTGTTGAAAAATATTAAAATAGACTTCCCCGGGAATCTGCATTTTTCTTTGATAACAAAAAAATATTTAGCAGACTTCTATAGCAGTCTGCTCTAAAAACAGGTTAGTTTTGTAGTTGACCAAAGTTGACTTTCTAGAGTAGACTGCGAAAGAAGTCTGCGCGGGTTAGTTTTGTATTTGACCAAAATCACAAAATATTGACTTTTTGGTCAACTTTGGTAAAAAAGTGAGTAGACTTCTAGAGAAGTCTAATTATTCAAAGTAGACTTCTAGTGAAGTCTGCGATTATGAGACGGTCAACTCTCCAATAAACTTCTCGAAAGTTCTAATGTAGCAGACTGCTATAGAAGTCTACTCTTAATAAGTAGACTGCTAGAGAAGTCTACTGCAAAAGTCAAAGTTTGGTCAAATACAAAACTAACCTAAGTAGACTTCTCCGAGAAGTCTGAAAGGTGAGTAGACTGCTATAGAAGTCTACTCCTTAGTAGACTTCTCGGAGAAGTCTACTAAGAAAGTCAATATTTTTGTGATTTTGGTCAACTAGAAAACTAACCTAAGTAGACTTCTAGAGAAGTCTACTAGAAATAAATCAGAATTACATAACTAACCTAAATGAAATCTACTTTCAGACTTCTAGTGAAGTCTACTCCGAGTAGACTGCTATAGAAGTCTACTCTGTCTTTTCGAGTAGACTTCCCTAAAAGTAAACTCGGAGTAGACTTCTATAGAAGTCTACTACAACTTTCCGAGTAGACTTCTAGAGAAGTCTACTCTGTCTTTAGAAGTCTACTATGTCTGGAGTAGACTGCTAGAGAAGTCTGCGTTACACATAATTTCCGAAGATGTGTATTTTGCATGTGTATAATAACCATTTTTGGATCTTGATCGCTAATACGTTTAAATGTTTATTTCTTGCAGAGATGGTGAACTTTTCGGTCGTTTATGGTGCATGGGCGATGAATGAAAATTCATGGAATTTTGTTGTGGATACTCGCAAAGGAGGGAGAATTCTATTTTTGAGTGATGGTTGTACCCATGGTGAACTTGTTGAAATGGCGCAAGATGATTACAAGCTGGACAAGCGGAACTTTGTTGAATTATCTTATTTTAAAGAAGTCTACTTCTTTGAGTAGACTGCTAAAGAAGTCTACTATGTATGGAGTAGACTTCACCCAAAGTCTACTTTACATATAATTTTTGAAAATATGTATTTAGCATGTGTAAAATAACTTTTTTTAGATTTTGATTGTTAATACGTTTAAATGTTAATTTCTTGCAGAGAATGGTGAACTTGCTGGTTTTTTATGGTGCGTGGGTGATGAATGACAATTCATGAAATTTTGTTGTGGATACTCACAAAGGAGGAAGAATATTCTTTTTGAGTGATGGTTGTATTGTATACATGGTGAAATAGTCGAAAAGGCACAAGATGATTACAAGTTGAACTTGGTTGAATTATCTTACTCTCTACCGGATTCAATGTTACAACAAATGGTTCAAGATCCCAAATTGTGATAAACATTGTTCACATTCTTATATTTTCGATGTAAGTTAGACAAACATGGCTTTTGCTCACAAATAAAAAAAATAAGCAATATTATAAAACTTTTAAATATTAACAAAAAGAAAATTATACAAAGTAAAACACGTTATACTATTATTTTCTAATCATCACCACCAATCACCATTGCCAAATTGAGATAAAGAGAAACAAATGCAACATGAACAAGCATAAGCTATCAAACTCCTTTGTAGGTAGAATCCTAGAAGCACCAGCGATTCTAGCACCTTCAGCAGCATCTAAACCAACAACACCGAGACCAAAAACAGCAACACTTTGACCTTTCTTTGGTTTAGCTACATTCAAATTGCACCTAACCCAGTGGATAGACCGCAACTAATAATACAGACTTTGTCAAGTGGAGCATCAGGATTGATCTTAACGACTTAACCGGAGTGAACCACAGTGTACTCACTGAATGTGGAGGTTCCAAGGAAATGGTGAATGGGTTTTCCATTGATGGAGAATCTTGATTCGCCGTCGTGAATCATCTCTCCTCGCTCGGTGTTGATCCTGAGAAGATCACACATGTTGGATTCTTCAGAGTGACATTGACGACAATCTCCACATTCCCCGGTGAAGATCGGTAACACATGATATCATGGTTTAAGATTTGTCACTCCTTCTCCAACACTCTCCACAATCCTATACACAAAACCCAAAACCAAAAAAGTCTCAATCTTTACACTCTCAACAACACAAAGTGTCAATCTTTTAACTCTCAAGAACCTAAAACCAAAAGTCTCAATCTTTAAACTCTCAACAACACAAAGTCTCAATCTTTAAACTCTCAACAACACAAAGCCTCAATCTTTAAACTCTCAACAACATAAAGTCTCCATCTTTATACTCTCAAGAACCAAAAACCAAAATTCTCAATCTTTAAACTCTCAAGAACCCAAAACCAAAGAAGTCTCAATCTTTAAACTCAACCCAAAACCAGAGAAGCCTCAATCTTTAAACTCCCAAGAACCCAAAACCAAAAGTTTCGATCTTTAAACTCTCAACAACACAAAGTCTCAATCTTTAAATTCTTAATAACCCAAAACCAGAAAAATCTCAATCTTTAAACTCTCAAGAACCCAAAACCAAAAAAGTCTCAATCTTTAAACTCTTAAGAACCCAAAACCAAAAGTCTCAATCTTCAAGAACCCAAAACAAAATGTTTCAATCTTTAAACTCTCAAGAACAAGATCAGGGCTTTTGGATTTTACCCTCCAGCTTCATGGCCGAAGATCCGTGGAAACAGTGGAGTTTGTCCCTGCGTGAATTCAAAAAGTGTGATGAACTTGGATAGAGAGGATTGATTTATGAGTGTTTTGGTTCAAAAGATTTTACCTTAGCTTCCCAGAAGTAAATATCGGTGTGACAAAGAGAAGTCAGCGTTTCTATAATTGGTAGAGCAAAGTTAGTCAACCACCATTATCAAAAACCATAATTGATTCTAAAAATAACATAATTTCTGTGAGAAAATGGAACAAAAAACCAAACCCATCATTGGGGGAAACATACAATAAACTTATAGAGATTAAAAGAAGAGAAGAAGAAAGATGTTGTTTTCTGATTCAAAACCTACGTAGAGATAAGTCCTGAGCATCTTCTGTAAGGGTATACCCACCAAAAGTTTATAAAAATTTTATGGGCACACATTCATAGGCCAAATAAAAAAAATGAAAACAATTGGCCCATATAAGTGAACCGGTTCTTACGATTGATACCGTATGAATCGGATCACTCCACGTGTCAACCCTTTTTTTGGTCAGAACAAATTTATTTTCTGATTCGTTTTGGATCCGTTTCAGATCCTTTTTTTGTATTTTGGTTTTTGGAATAGTTACGGATCCGTTTACGATATTTTCGGGTTTCGGATCCGTTTTAGATCCGTTTAAAATATCCCGCTCCGAAACCAAAATACCCGAAAATATCCGTTTCGGTTCCGTTTCAGATCCGTTTTTTTTTGTTTTTCAGTTTTTGGATATGATACGGATCTGTTTATGATTTTTGGAGTTTCAGATCCGTTTCGAATCTGTTTAAAATATCCCATTCCGAACCCAAAATACCAAAAAATATCTGTTTCGGTTCCATTTCAGATCCATTTTTTTTTGTTTTTCAGTTTTTGGATATGATACAGATCTGTTTACGATTTTTGTAGTTTCGGATCCGTTTCGGATCTGTTTAAAATATCCCAATCCGAACCCAAAATACCAAAAAATATTCGTTTCGGTTCCGTTTCGGTTCCGTTTCAGATCCGTTTTTTTGTTTTTCAGGTTTTGGATATGATACGGATCTGTTTACAATTTTTGGAGCTTCGGATCCGTTTTGGATCTTTTTAAAATATCCCGATCTGAACCCAAAATAGATGAATAATCTTTGTATGTTCATGAATTCTCATTGTATTGAACAAAAACTTTTAAAATATGTTAAAAATATTTTTTTTATTCTTAAGAACCCCATCTTCAGGCTTACCAATGGAAGAACGAAATAAATACAGGTTCATCACTATTCGTGACCCCACCAGAAAGATATTAAAAAATTCCTATGAACCCCAAGAGCGGATTCACTAATGCAGATGCTCTAAGATCATGAGACAAGTTGGGTCATCGTCGACGACAAGAACTTGAAGACCCGACGGAAACATCTCCACGATGGACTCACCTCCTTTGATTTCTCCCTGAACTCGACCCACTACCTGATCCGAGTCCTCTTCCATGACTCGAATTCGT
Source organism: Anastatica hierochuntica (assembly GCA_900406275.1). Lineage (NCBI taxonomy): Eukaryota > Viridiplantae > Streptophyta > Magnoliopsida > Brassicales > Brassicaceae > Anastatica > Anastatica hierochuntica. The sequence continues at coordinate 5,557 of OVAN01015688.1, forward strand.
CATCTCTCAAAAGGGAAAAAAGCACAATGCTTGAACAGAGGGAATATATACCCACAAAGATTCGATTTTTATATTGTTGAAGAAGAAAAATAAATTGAGAGAAAGAGTTGGAGATGGTGAATGTGAATTTGGTGGTAAAAAGAGAGAGAGAGAGAGAGAGAGAGAGAGAGAGAGAGAGAGAGGGAGAGAGAGTTGGTGAAGATGAGACTTAGGGAGTTGAAGAAGAAGATGATGGTAAAGATGAGACTTAGAGAGAGAGATGGTGAAGATGAGACTTAGAGAGATGGTGATTTACTTACTATCGCGGTCAACGTTCGCGGCGGAGATAGCTGGCCCGGGGCCTCACGCTTCACACGTTTCGGCGCCACCGCCGCCACTTCTCCAGATCTAACTGTGGAAGAACGAGAGAGAGAGAGAGAGAGAGCTGAGGATGAGAAATGAACGAGAGAGAAGAGGGGGCATTAGATCTAAAATGGATCTAAAATGAAGAGTAGATCAATTTTGCTTTCTTAGGTTTTTTGTTTTTTTTTTCAGAGCAAAAGATTTTGTTTTTTTTTCTATGTAAAACATATATATGATGTAAATTTTAGAGTTGGTAAAACCCTAAGTAGACTTTGAAATGAAGTCTGCACTCTTAAATCTAAGTAGACTTCAACTGAAGTCTGACATCGAGCGGGAAAATAAATTTTAGGCGGGAAATATTTTTCATTTGGCGGGAAAATGAAATTTGTAAACTTCAAAAGAAGTCTACTAAGTAGACTTCTTTGTGAAGTCTACTTAGTAGACTTCTTTGTTAAGTCTTCTAAAAGGAAAACACGAAAAATTATAACTTTTAGTCAAATTCTTAATAAAATTATTTTGTAAATGTTTGTACTATTCGTAACTAAATTTTTTTTTGTACTAATATAACATTTATGACAAACAAATTTTGAGATCTAAAGTTAACCCTTAATTTTTAGACCAAAACTCTCAACAACAAACCATGTACATTTGTTTTCTCTAAACCCGAAACCCTAAACCCTAAACCCTAAACTCTAACCTAATTGATTTTAGTTGCTTTAAATTTACTTGATTTTATGAAATTTTAATTTTCTGAAAATTTAATTTATATACCTTATAATTGATAAGATTTAATTTATGGATATATATTTTTATTCAAATTATTTTTTCTCATTTTTTAAATTTAAAAACAATGTTTAATTACTATTGCAGACTTCTTTAGAAGTTTGCATCGGATGCATGTGTTGTCTCTAACCTAATTGATCTTAGTTGCTTTAATTTGACTTAATTTTATGAAATTTTAATTTATAAACCTTGTAATTGATTATCTTTAATTTATGGATATACATTTTTACTCAAATTATCTTTTTTAAATTTTTTAATTTAAAAACAAATTTTAATTACAGATACAGACTTCTTTATATGTCTACTAGTAGACTTCAAATGAAGTCTGACATCGAGCGGGAAAATAAATTTTAGGCGGGAAAGTGATTTTTTCCCAAAATTTTGAGCGGGAAATTGAAATTTGTAATTGCAGACTTCATTTGCAGTTTACTAGTAGACTTTTATTGAAGTTTTCCAAAACGAAAAATCGAAAAACTGTAAATTTTAATCAGAAAAATTAAAAAATGCATTGTAAATGTTTGTAATATTCGTAGTTAAACTTTTTGTACTAATTTAACATTTATAACAAACATATAATTTGAGTTCTAAAGTTAAGCCTTAAAGTTTAGACAAAAACTCTCAACAACAAACCATGCATATTTGTTTCTCTAAACCCTAAACCCTAAACTCTAACCTAATTGATCTTAGTTGCTTTAAATTGACTTAATTTTGTGAAATTTTAATTTATATACCTTTTATTTGATAAGATTTAATTTACGGATATACATTTTTACTCAAATTATTTTTTCCAAATTTTTTAATTTAAAAATAATGTTTAATTACAGATATAAACTTCTATAGAAGTTTGCATCGGATGTATGTGTTGTTTTTAACCTAATTGATCTTAGTTGCTTTAAATCGACTTAATTTTGTGAAATTTTAATTTATATACCTTCTAATTGATTAGATTTAATTTACAGATATACATTTTTACTCAAATTATTTTTTCAAATTTTTTAATTTAAAAACAAGGTTTAATTGCAGATGCATACTTCTAAAGAAGTCTGCATCGAATGCATGTGTTATTTCTAACCTAATTGATCTTAGTTGCTTTAAATTGACTTAATTTTGTGAAATTTTAATTTATATACCTTCTAATTGATGAGATCTAATTTATGGATATACATTTTTACTCAAATTATTTTTTTCAAATTTTTTAATTTAAAAACAAAGTTTAATTACAAATGCATACTTCTAAAGAAGTCTGCAAATGAAGTCTACTGACTCCATTTCAGACTTCTAAAGGGTATAAGGGTAATTGTCCCTTCTATTTTTTTGTTTGTTCATAAGGGCCTTGAATGTAATTTCCCTACCTCTAAAAGTTAGTTTTGTCTAAAAAATATGTTTTGGGTTACTTTCATTTTTAAAAGTTTGTTTTAGGTTAGTTTTGACAATTTCCTCTTTGGAAAATACAAAAATTAGTCGAGATAATAAAAACGTTTTAAAATCTACATATGAACAATTTTGTGTAACTAGTCGAGGAGAATCTCTTATTCTAATCACTTATTGTTGTTCATTATGCTTCGATTGTAAAGAGACACTAGATTTTTACCCGCACGTCCCTGCGGGATTTTTTTTTATTTTATAAATGTATTTTAATTCGTATAATAATTTTGTTTAATATAATATAGACTATAATTATGAAATTTATTTTAGTTTAGAATTTTTAAATTTTATAATAAAATTTTAGCTAACATTATTTTATAATAATATTATATTACTAACTATGAAACTAAGTAATGCATTTTTTAATAAAAATATTTAAGATTTATAGTATGAATTTGTTAGATTTTTCTCAACATATTTTGATATAACTAAAAATAAAATTCAAAATAATAGTTCAAATTTATTTATTATTAATATCTTTATTAACTACTAAGATTTCCAAAAATATTATATATAATTGATTAATATAAGTAATCAAAATTTGTCATATGTGATGGCTCAGGTTTTCACCCAAGAAATCACTGCAAGCGTACAGTTAAGCACGTTGTAGTGGTTCGGGTATCGAATCCACAAGGACCAATGTCGAACGAAGAACTATGAATCAATTACGGGCTAAAGCGAAACAAAGATGGTTGGTAAATGATGCAATATCGAAATCAAAGGGACAAAGAAAGCAAGCAATAACGGGTTGTAAAACAATCAGAGAAAAACGCTCGGCACAGGATGTTCTTAGGGAAATCATTCATTAGGATTGTAGATTTGTTAAAGGGGAAACAATTAAGATCCATCTCAGCTCAATTCACAAGATTATAATTAACCTACTGTCGAAGTGCTAATTATCTATGTTTAAGGATCCTAGACACTAACTTTCGTTGAGTTTTAAATCCTAAGCATGCATTCTAAGCAGGATTGATTTGCTCACAAAGCGCAGTAACATCAGGCATTCAAGCAATCACTTTTGGTGTATTGAATAACCTAATATCATGAACTAGGTGATTAATCCAATTGAAGCATTAAACACAGAAACAAACGAAGATCAATAGATAAATTCCCAATCTAACAACCTAACAAACACTGAATCATGAAATCCCCTACGAGAAACCATAAACCCAACTAGAAAACTACTCACTCATGGCAAACAAAACAACACAAGATGAATTTTGGGGAAACATAATGTATTTAATAAATAAAACAAGAGTAGAGTTTAGAATTCTTCTCCAACGAAGTACAAAGAGTAGATCTCTCTCTCTCACAAGTTACAAAGCTCCAAAATCTGTTCTAAAACTCAAAAATAGCATAATATAACCTAAAAAACGAGTCTGGGTGTTTTAATATGTAATCTGAGTCTTCAATCTTCGGTTCTGGTTCAAAATAAGTGGTTTTGGTCGCGTCGGAACAAGGATCGATCGATCCTTGTCTCAAGATCGATCTCTGTCCTTCTGCCAGGATACTCATTTCTGCGTATTAGTCTCCTCGTTGCCAGCATGACAGGTGTTCATTAAAATGACCATAACTTTTGATCAGACCGTTGGATTTCCTACAAACCACCTCCATATTATAGCTAGCGCACGTGTCTATCCTGTGCCAAAAACTTAGGTTGATCCAACGGTGGAAAGTCAGTCAAATAGGACCAAACTTTCGATGCTTCAGCATGATTCTGCATTCCAAATATCTGTTTTTGGTCCAATTTGTTATGTTTCGCTTCAAAGCAACCTAAATCCTGTAAAAACACTAAAGAACACCAAAAGACTCCAAAAAGAACCAAATACATATTAAAACACCATTTTCCTCGAATAAAATAAGATTAAAAACCGATAAAATACGAATATATCAATATGTAATTAATTAAATAGTACTACTAATTATATAATACTACTATGACTAGTCAACAGTAAAAAAATAGTGATCCTATTTTAATAGAATAAATTATTTTGTATACTATATTTTTCATATAGTTATTATCTTCAAATTTTTTATTTGACAAATTTTCATATGTGATAAAATTAGATTAATCAATTAAAAATACTAAGTATTAACAAACATAATTGTGTTTCTTTTATATTGTTTAAGTTTTATCAAAAAACATTGTTAGTTTATGTGAATAATATTTTGTGGATATTATTTTTTCTTTGAGAATTTGGTATTTGAAAAATGTTTATATCAATGAGATTATCTCTTTACATCTTATTTTCTCAAAAATCAAATTGTTACTCCAAGAAAAAACTCGAAAAAATATGTGAAAAACCCGAACGGATTCCATATTTAAGAATTTTTGGTTTCGGGTTTTACCGAGTCGAATTCGAAACTCGAAATACTATATGGGCGCCCGAACTTTTGCCTACATATACATACATCCTTACTTTCATACCCTTATATCTGTATACTTGCCTTGTTTAATCCGAAAATCCCGAATCCAAATTCCAAAAACCCGAAAATTCAAAAAAACCTAAACTGAACCCAAATCCAAAAACCCAAAACAACCCAAAAAATTAGAGACACCTAAAAAAACTCAAACCCGAATCCAAAAAACCCGAAAATGCTCGATTTCAGAAAAAGTATCGGATCTATTAGAGTTTTAACAATTTTATAAAATTTGACTCGTTCAAAAAAATTTGATTCGAACTTTTAAAAACCATAATGAATGCTATAGGATTAGATTTCAAGATCCGAACCTGGCCCGAGCCTGAACCGGATCACAAACGCCTCGCTCTAACTTACACATTAGCGTTTATACTAAAATAATATAATTTTTATATATATTATAGTATAAATATATCAAAACCGATTTATAATAAAATCAATATTATATGATTGAATCTATAGTCTTGTTTGAATATTTTTATATATTTATCAATATATGTATGCTAACACGTTAACTATATAAACATTGATATATGTATAATATATAAACTAATTAAAAATAATAATATAATTTTATATAATTTAATTGTACATAGGATTAGAAGATATAACATGGGATTATCAA
>OVAN01015689.1:929-11151 GCA_900406275.1 Anastatica hierochuntica
CTTGTTTCGTTTTTCGTTAGCGAGCTGCGTCTCAACTAGGTTACGAGTCTGCGTCTTAGTTCTAGGTAATCGTCACCAACAGATCTTGCGGCCAGGGCTTAAACACCGGTTGCGCATGCTCCGATCATGAAATTCGAATAAGACCCTTTACTTCTTTGTAAACTGTGTTTGTCGAATCGCTCTTCGTTTACGCTTTCTGCATACTTTAGATTCGTTCTCGTTTTCACTTTGTATTCGCTCACGTTAATCTATCTTACGAATCCTGTCACTTGTTCATCGTTAATTCATATCACTTCGCAATATATTTCGTATTCCGTATTTTGTTATCTAACTTTCTCACGATTTCTGTCTTATTATCTTCGCAGTTTAACTTTCGTATTTCTTATTCAATAATTCGCTAATTCGCTGTCTCGCTCTGTGGATCTTTGGCTAACATAGTCCGTGAACCACATAACATTGATAGTGAGAATTTCGGTTCCCACAGAAACCATCGCATAACGTGTACAGAATTGGCAATCTAGCTTTTGTATCGGCAAAGACTTTACCGAAATATGAGTATGAGGTGTAGAGGTCCACAAATATGCTAAAGCCAAGGACTGTTGCGTGCATCGTTGTGAGCAAAGAATGTTTGTTGCTTAAGGCGTCCGCAACTTTATTTGAAACGCCTGAAGTATGCTTAATTACAAACGTAAAATGCTATAAATAAGCAATCCAAGAAGTGTGCCGCTACGAGACTTTAACCTGAGTTCCGCGATGCTTTAAAGCATCATGGTCCGTATACAACACAAATTCACGATGAAAAATATAATATCGCCAGTGTTTGATCGCCTGAATGATTGCATAGAATTCGACATCATATGTGTTGTACCTAAGACGAGAGTTAGATAACTTCTCACTAAAGAAGGCAATAGGACGGTTTTGTTGACTTAAGATCGCCCATATACCCATCTTGGATGCATCTGTATGCAACTCGAAGACTGCTTGAAAGTTCGGTAGTGCCAAGAACACAGCTTCTCTTTGACGATGTGAAATGCTCGATCTGCTTCTAATGTCCAAGTGAATTTACCATCTCGAATGTAGTCAGTTATAGGGGACATTAGGCTACTGAAATGTGAAACGAACCTGCGATAGAATGACGCGAGGCCATGGAAACTGCGAGTTTCCTTAACTGTTGTCGGGACTGGCCATGTTTTAATAGCTTCAACTTTACTCGAATCCACCGATATTCCTTGAGCAGAGACTACGTATCCAAGAAAAGTGACTTCACTAGCACCAAAAGTGCATTTTTCTCGTGGCGAAGAACTTATCACGCTGTAAGACTGAGAGAACCCCTCGCAAATGATGTACATGATCATCTACGAACGAGCTAAAGATGAGGATATCATCGAAGTAAACCACAACAAACTTGCCTATGAATGGTTACAATGCTTGATTCATAACCCGCATGAAAGTGCTCGGGGCATTAGACAAGCCAAAGGGCATAACCATCCACTCAAAGAGACCTTCACGAGTTTTGAAAGCGGTCTTCCATTCGTCACCGAGATTGATTCGAATTTGATGATACCCACTGCGTAAATCAAGTTTGGAGAATATCGCCACTGACCTAATTTGGTCAAGGAGGTCATCAAGTCGAGGAATGGGAAATCTATAACGCACAATGATCTTGTTGATAGCTCGACTATCGACACACATACGCCATGTACCGTCTTTATTGGGAATCAATAAAGCAAGAACAGCACACGGACTTAGACTTTCACGGAGAAACCCTTGGATAAAAGACCTTCTACCTGACGACACAATTCCTCATGCTCAGCAGGATTCATTCTACAATGAGAACTTTTAGGCAATGGAGCATCTGAGACCAAATCTATGCGATGTTGTATATCGCGAAAGGGAGGTAGTCCGTCAGGAAGTTCTTCGGGAAAGACGTCCTAAAACTCGGAAACGACGTCAAGAAGTTGCGGCAGTGTAGAAGACGCAGAACAATTAACTGGTGCAAGAAGCAGGAAACACACTAGCCCCGTATCTTTCAAAAGTGACTCAAAAGGAGCTTGATTAAGAAGGAGGACAGGCGCAAGAGCCACTAAGACGTCTGTGGAGGATATGGTTTAAGCACAAAGTTCTTGTTATTAAACCGAAAACTATAAGTATTAAGGAATCCATCATGAATGACATGACGGTATGATTCCCACAGACGACCGAGAAGGAGGTGACAACATCCATCAAAACGATATCACAATATGCTTTGTCATGATACAAGTTTCCAATTGAAAAAGAAACCATGGTGCGCTGTGTGACAGGAAAGTCATTCGTTTGTTGCAACCAAGCAAGCTTGTAAAGAGATGGGTGAGGTTCCTCAATTAACGACAATTTCTTAATAGCATCAGACAAAATCACGTTATCAGAACTACCTGAATCGATGATGAAGTTCCAGACCTTACCATTGATTATGCACTTGGAGTGAAACATATTATTGCGTTGTGGATTGGTCGGGAAGCTATGGGGTACAAGATATGAACGACGAAGCATTAAGAGAGGTCCGAAATCATACTCAAGTTCTTCCACTTCGTCGGCGTCATCATCATCATAAGAAGGATTATCAAATGTTGTGTCTTGTTCTTCAAGCAACAGACCTCGACGAGCTCTCTTTGGACAGGATGATTGCCGGTGACCAGTCTCGCCACACGAGAAACAACGAAAACATCTTGGTCGTGGTTGCTTCTGCGCATCGACCGGAACAATGGCCAGCTCAATTTTTGCTCGAGAATTGTCATTCGAAGAAGAAGGACCTACGACTGCGCTTGGACGAGTCGGGAGATTAGAGCTCCAAGCTGGAAAACCACAACTTGATTGTGCTTCAATGGTTAATGTCTGTTGATGAGCTTCTTAAATAGATTGAGGTCGAAAGAAATTCAATGTGAACTGAATTTGTTTCCGTAAGCCTCCTATGAATCTCATGACCAATTGTTACTCTAAATCTTGAAGCTCGACACGATTAAGCATCTTGTAGAATTTTGTTGCGTAATCTTCGACAGAGCGTGTGCCTTGTATCAGGTTTTGAAACTTTTAAAACATTATCTGCTCATAGTTGAAGGGTAAAATTTTTTTTGCATCTCACGCTTGAACCTAGTCCACAATGAGATCTTAGCTTTCCCAAGACGAGCTCTAGTCGCTTTGCTTTATGACCACCAAGCAGCGACTCGGTCACGAAAATGAATTGCGATAAGGGAGACACACCGATCCAAATGAATTTGTTTAAATTTTAGAATTTCTTCCACTGTGACAAACCAATCGAGTAATTCTTCAGCGTTATTTGAACCATGAAATTCAGGGAATTTAATTTTAAAACTTGATTTCCAGTCAGATGAGGCGCGTTCTTCGTCGGATTATGATTCGCTGTCATTATGGAATTATTGTTGAGTCGGTTGCTGACGGAGTGCAGCAAACGGATTATCATATTCGTCGGGGTCCTCGGTTTGGTTTTGGTGTCTGCGACGAGTTGCTGGTGTTAGTTGACGGGTTGTGGTTTGCGTGGTTAGATTGGCGACAGCTTCAGCGAGAGCTGAGATTTGTGCCTGTAGTTCATTAACGGACTGTTGAGTAGTCGGAGCGTCCTTATCAGCCTGCTGTTGAGAACGTGTTTTTCGGACCATTGTAGGCGGCGTTATCAAGTTTCAGAGCACAGACGAGCTCTGATACCAACCTGGCGGAGCGTACGATAGGGTGAAACGGTCGATCGAGAACACTTTAGGATTCAAGAGACCTGTTCTTGGATCAATCAAGAGTTTTATTCGATAGCTTCTTGAGACCAACTTCCTGTTTTGATGAATTGAATAAAATCGAAACAAGGTTTAAAGCCAAAGCTCTTTTATTAAAATCAAACATAACTTCTCTGAGAGTTATAGCTCTCTTTATATAATGATTCTAAAGCCACAATCCAACTTAGAATAGGAAACTGAAAACCCACTAAGAAAATCCACTAAGAAAAGAAATTAAAAGGAAATCCTAATTTAAAAAAAAAAAATAAAACATGAATAAAACTTAACTAGAAACATGAATATTTGAATAATCATGTTGGCGCTTCTTGATTGGATGCTGATGCATCAAGATGGCCTCTCCAAAGAACAAGCGAGAAAGCCAGAGACTGACCAGGAGAGTCGCTGCACTAAATGGCTTCATTTCACGGTCAACAGAAAATTGTCTTCCTTTTTACGACATTTTAAAATGGAACAAAAAGTTTGAATGGTACGAGCAATGCGAAAAAGCTTTTCAACAGTTAAAGCATTACTTGACCACACCTCCAGTTCTCGCAAAACCTGTCGTAGGAGAGCCCTACTTCCTGTATATCGCAGTATCAGCTACAATTGTAAGTGGCATTCTCATCAGAGAACAACGAGGCGAGCAAAAACCAATTTTTTTACGTAAGTAAAATCTTGTTAGATGCTGAAATGCGATATCCGCTTATGGATAAACTGGCGCTCGTCGTTGTAATGTCAGCTCAAAAACTAAGACCATACTTCCAATCGCACATGATCATCGTACTCACTTCATTCCTGCTACGAACAATTTTGCACAGTCCCAGTCAGTCGGGAAGATTAGCAAAATGAGCAATCGAGCTAAGAAAATACGACGTCGAGTACCGAACAAGGACTTGTGCAAAGTCACAGGTACTCGCCGATTTCTTCGTTGAGCTTCCTACGGAAAAACGACAAACCATGAACCAGACGCAACTTGGACCCTTTATGTCAATGGGTTCTCGTCCAGGCAAGGTTCGGGAATCAGGATTCGACTTACTTCACCATCTGGAGAAGTATTAGAACAATCATTCCGATTGATGTTTCACGCTCCAAACAACGAAGCCAAATACGAAGCGCTTATTTTTGGATTACGATTGGCTCGTGGACTGAAAATACGCAATATCCACGCGTACTGCGACTCTCAACTCATTACGAGCCAATTCAGCGGCGAGTACGAAGCCAAAGACGAAAGAATAGAATCATATTTAAACTCGTCCAAGATCTCGTCCAAGACTTCAACCAGTTCGCTCTCATGCGAATTCTCCGTTCAGAAAACACACAGGCCGATGCATTGGCGTCCCTGGAGTCAAGCTCAGACCCGAGTCTTAGACGGGTAATTCTCGTGGAATTCATTGAACATCCGTGCATCGGCCCTCCAATCATCGAGAATCTAATCCAATCACAAGACGAGGACGTCGATGAAGTCGACACTCGACTTGAACAAAATTTGGAACAATCTGAATATGGCTACGATACGCCGTGATTGGAGACAATTTGAGCATACATAACTTAAGAAGTGCTCCCTGCCGAAAAATGGGCAGCCCGAAAAGTCAAAATCCAGGCCGCCCGATATGTATTAGTCGACGGGAAAATCTACAAATGGAGATTCTCTGGGCCACTTACAACATGCGTAGAGGGAAAGAATCATGAAAAATCATGGAAGAAGTCCATTTTGGATCTTGCGGAAATCATACCGGCGGAAGATCCCTCGCAATCAAAATCAAGCACCACGGCTATTATTGGCCAATAATGGTCAAAGATTGCGAGAAATTTGCACGCAAATGCGAAAAATGCCAAAGGATATCGTCGACCAACCCGGGGAACTTCTTTCATCTATTTCAGCACCATACCCATTCATGTAATGTTCAATGGATATCGTCGACCCTATGCATAAATCTAAGCAGAAACGCTTCCTGCTAGTCTTAACCGACTTCTTCTCAAAATGGGACAAAGCCGAGTCATATGCTAGCATTAAAGATGCCCAAGTTGAAAGTTTCGTGTGGAGAAATATTATATGCAGACACGGAGTCCCATACGAGATCATAACAGACAACGAATCCCAGTTCATTTCAACAAGATTCGAGGTGTTTTGCGAAAAATGGAAGATACAATTGACTAAATCCATCCCAAGGTATCCGCAAGGCAATGGCCAGGCAAAAACTATTAACAAGACCATCTTAGACGGACTATAAATGCCTAGATGCTAAAAAGGGTCGATGGGCAGAGGAACTCGAAGGAGTCCTCTGGTCACACAGAAGGACTCCAATAAGAGCAACGGGAGAAACTCCCTTCGCCCTCGTTTACGGGACAAAATGTATTATTCCAGCGGAAGTCGAATTCCCCGGGATACGCACCAAATTACTTCCCAAACGAGAAGACATGAACAGTCTAATGCTACTGGATGATCTCGACCTCATCAACGAGCGCTAGGACAAGGCCCTCATACGAATCAAAAACTACCAACAAGTAACGACAAAGTACTACAACTCAAATGTACGCAGGCGCATCTTCAAGGAAGGCGATCTTGTTCTACGCAAATTTTTCTAAAATACCGTAGAACGGAACGCGGAGAAACTCGGAGCAAACTGGGAGGGACCATACAAGGTCTATACAATGCAGGACGTCAAAATTCCGAGAAACTGGAACGCAATGAACCTCAAAAAATACTATCACTAAGCAACAACATCATGATAAATTGAACTACGAGACAGCTTGATCCCCAAATGGGGTAAGTATGAAACTCTTCGAAAGACGATTTCAGCCATCCCCCTCTCTAAAAAAAGGGGGGAGTGGGTACGTATACATATACTCGTATACTCCCAAGCTTTGAAATATTCGTGATCTCAGACCCGATATTTTTTTTTAAAAAAAATTGCATCAACAATAGCAAAACGCAATAAGATTCTGAAAAGTCTCGGATTGACCCGTTTTATCGCAATAATACTTATAATGCAAATTATGTTACGGCTATACCGGCAGCCTATGCTCGTCAAAAACGCCCCAGCAAACTTTTCAAGCCTGTAAACATTTCAAGCGCGAAACACGGCATACGAAAAAAACCAATCTTGGACATCGCGAGACATCGCAGACGCTTGAAGAAACGTTTTTCGACAACACACCTTCCTCGATAAAATCATTATCTAGGAACACCTAACAATCATACGCACTAAACACATCCTTAAACACATATCCTTCGCGAAGACTCACAAAAGATAATATCTACCGATAAGTTTGTTGTTGATCACAACAAACTCTCAACATTCTAAAAAGACTATGCTATCTCACAGAGATAACTCTCATACATCCGACTAGGATAATAGCGCGCTATGACAGAAATCCGAAATTTTGGTCAGCACTTCCAGACTACGTCAAAAATGTCTTTGGAGAGATGTTCGGTTCCCGATTGATGCAAGTCATATAAGCTGAGAACCTATCGCAGACTTCAATATCGAGACAGAACTAGGTTGAAATCACAAATGGAAAACGTAAGCAGGAATAACCGCATGCCCTAAAACCAGGAATAAACCAAGGTCTTGCACTAAACCCAACACACTGGTCTCGAACATCTCAACACATAGTATCTAACCGATACGAGATCCCAAAACTTGTCTCTTTGTCTATATTCGCATGTTTATAAGAATCCGAAAGACTAAGTCCCTCGAAAACTCGCACCCGAAACAAACACAAACATAGCGATCCTTCAATGAATGGATATGAGACAACAACTCATAATCTGTCTCCACGTACACATCACTACTCATACACTATCGAATCGAAATAAAAACATTGTTTATTAATACGAAACCGCAAAGTGGCGGGGGATTCGTAGTCACATATGGCTAGTCCCAAAACATTAAAAAACGGCCATATCTGACCAGAACAAACCATAACAAAGAAAAACGCCTTGAACGGGACAACCACCTCACTCATCATCCACAAGTAGGATGGCGTCCTCACCCTCTACATCACCAGAATTCGGAGCCACGTCATCTCCTCCCCCCTCCACAGCGTCATGAAGCTCGATGTTCGCGGGATCCTGCCTCTCAGGGTTATTGGAAAATAGCGGAAGGTTACAATCAGATTTCAGAGCGGAAAAGATAGAACCGAAGTCTCCCTCAGTGGCCTCCAGCTCCGCTTTGCAAGCGGATAGCTTGGCTTATTCGGCCTGCCGAGATGGGGACTCTCTGTCATGAAACATTTGAATCTCGCTCATTGCTCCTTCGATAACCGCAAAGGCAAGATCCCTGTTGTGAACGTCCATCAATGAATCGAGTGAGCTCACGATCTTGGCAAATTGAGTCTAAGAATCAACGTGCAAAGCGACCCTCGACTCAGTCACGGCCTCCGCAGTCCCACGACTCAATGAGCCTTCTTCGCTTTGCACCCGACGCTGCAGGCGATGAAACTTCGAGGCTTTAGCCTTCCTAGCCTTTTTCTCCTTGAGCAACGAACTCACCGTCTTCCACATATCTCTCTCGAGCTCGCCAACCCGAGTTTCCAACCGAGATAACTCAAGGGAATGAGCATGCTTGATGACCTCTAACTTCCTCTCAAACTGCGTGACTTTTCCATCGATTCAGCAAGCTCTTTCTTAAGGCGTTCAACCTCCTCCCACATTCGTTAAGCATACCATCGATCAAAGATATGAACTACGTGAAAGAAAGAGTAAGGAAAAATTTAACGTAACAAGAAAAGAGCCTTGGCATGATGTTGCGACCTCGCACCCAGGCCAAAATCTCCTAGGGGCGAAGGTCTGACCTCGACCCCTCTGACACACCTCTTCTTCTTAGCCGCTTCCATGTTGGCGTAGGCACTCTAGCGTCCATCCAAAGAAACGACGGGAGTGGCTCCGGAAGCACGTAAGCCCATGATGATCTCTCGCTTGGCCGAAGGCGGAGACATCGATTCAGGCCCTTGCTCGGAATAACCAACAGGAGTAGGAGTCATCGAAGAGCCCGTCGGATGAATCGTCCCATCTTCTGGAACAACCAGAGAAGGAGGTGGCGGCATGGATTTGAGAACTAACAACGCGGCCGGAATCGGAGAGCCCACCGTGGAAATACTAGCAATGCCCCCCCCCCCCCCCCAACANCCCCCCCACCTCAACATCGCGATGAGACAGATCCTCTTAGAAAGCAAGGTATTCAGCCACGTGCGTCGGGATATCCTCGCGATTCAGAGAACTCGAAGAGTTCCCTTGAGGGACAGTTCCAACCTCAACGCCATTGTCTTTCCGTTCATCACAAGAGGAAGTCATGTTGGCTCGGCAAAGCTCTCAAATCAAAAGTTTGAAGAAATAAGGAATGAATGAGGAATGTTAGTGTCAAAAATGGTCATCTCGAAATCAAAGTCCAAGATCGCATCTCTAATCGGCCTTACTCGGAAACACGACCAACATCTAGACTCACCACCGTCTAGACTTGTTGTCGTCTTGACTTACCATCGTCCAGATCGCGAGCAAATTGGGTTCTAGACAATCTTTCAAAGAAGTTTATCCGTCCGCTAGAAACTAAAGCATCTGAATGATAAAGTTAGCGTCAATGGCTCTCGGACGACTCTCACAAGGCAACACGATACAACCTTCGAAGCGATAAGAAACCACCGAGAGCATCGGAGAACCGCGTCGTTCCGGAGAACTAACTAAACGCCGATTGACGCCAAACCTACGAATGGGTCTTGGAACCGATTGACGACTGAACTGGAAGACGATCTAGACATCAATTGAAACCGAGGTCGGAGGTCCTTCTTGGCGCCAATTGGTGCCAGGACCAAGCTCAGTCCTTGGCGTCAACTGGCGCCAGGACCAAGCACAGTCCTTAACGCCAACTGGCGCCAGGACCAAGCACATTCCTTGGCGCCAACTGGCGCCAGGACCGAGCACAGTCCTTGGCGCCAACTGGCGCAAGGAACGAGCAAAATCCTTGGCGCCAACTTGCACCAGGACGTGGCTCTATCCATGGCGCCAATTGACGCCAGGACCAAGCTCTGTCCTTGGCGCCAGTTGGTGCTGAGGCGCAGATAACGTTCAGCCGAATTCCGTTGACTGAACCACGTCCCTTCTGATCGTCATTTCCTTCGAATCGTCACTCGATCATCTCTCGTGGCGCCTCGATTGAAGTTTTCGTCAAACCATCATAACAGGAATCACAAGGATTCGTGCTCTCCGTGAATTTCGTATCAATCGTATAAAACGGCGACGGTTAACTTAAGCACCAGAAGAGTCTAAACTATACGATTGACCGTGCTGGTCCCCGGAGCCGTTGTCGCTTATTCCTGCGAGAAACGGTTTTCCGCGATAAATCGTAAAGGTCATTTAACCGCAAAACGGCCCGAAAGGGCCCAAACCGCAGTAACGGCCCATTTACAATTTTCAAGCGAGAACCGGCCCATTTGCGATGACGGTCCCTCAGGATCTCGCGAAAATG
>OVAN01015690.1:0-11151 GCA_900406275.1 Anastatica hierochuntica
GCGCCTCACCTTGGCAACTGCAGACGCGGAGACCGGACACAGGAGACTTCCAGAACAGCTACTGGACTTCGGGACCTGAACCAAAGAAGGAACTCGGATTAGATCTTAATCCGGAACTGGCTCGAAAAGGAAACTTTCCATTTATGGAAACCTGACATAAATGGAAACTTACTAAAAACGGAAACTTTCTAAATCGGGAAACCTGCCCAAAATAGAAACTTTCTAAATTGGGGACTTGCCAAAAATGGAAAGTTTCCATAAATGGGAACTCCTAAAACCGGCACGAGGAAACTTACAGAAATGATCTAATTTTACGGAAACGATTATGGAACACGGAAAAAGAAACAACGGAAACGCGGAACCGCGGAAACGCGAAACGCTCACCTCGCGACTTTAGCGGCGGCGGCGGAAACGCAACGGAAGGACCGCAGATTCGATCACGCGGCGGCTAGGAGTCGCGGTTCGAGATGATCGGCGGAGAGATGGCTCGGTCGGGGGCTCGCGACGCTCGGCGGTGGTCTGTGGCTCACGGTTCGACGGTAACGGCGGCTGGAAGGGTTGATCGGGCTCGGGTGATGGCTCAGAGGCTTGGATCGGCGGTTGCGAGGCTCGAAAAGGCAAAGGCAGCGGCTGGTGGTCACGATCGGCGGCTGGGAGGAGTTGTGGCGCTCAGGTCGACGGCGATGAGGGCTCGGGCTCTCGGATTTGCTCGATTGGCGGCTCGAGAGGAGGAAACGACTCGATTGGAGGCTCGGTTGGCTCGAGAAGAGATGACGGCGACGGGGAGGGCTCGGGTGACGGTTGCGGCGCACGGGTAGGTTCGGTCGAGGGTTCGGGTGGCTCGGCTCTCGAGTTTTCGCGGGATTCGGGCAGAGCTTCGCTACGGGTTTCGGGGTGGTGCGTTTCTCGAGGCGAAGACGTGTTTAAATAAGAAGAATGAGACGCGATTTGCCCTAGGGTTTTCGGTTTTCCTAAACCGATCCCTTCGGTTTGAACCGAACCGGGTTGATTGACACGTTTTAATCCCGATTCCGGTTCGGGGTCGTTACAAATTTATTTACTGCTTACAATATAAAGAGTCACACATGAATAAAGGAATTTTACTGGAAATTCACATGGCTAACATTGAGTTTTTTTTGTGTACATAATAAGGTATAAATTAGTAATTGTGATTTCTTCATATTGATACACAGATCAATGTTCGTTAAACACATATCCTGAATTCAACTGTAAAAGAGTTTAAATAGAAGTATATATGACCGTCAAACAACAATGAACTTGCTAGAGCTTAGAAAATTTAATTAGAATCGAGAGGGAGTTTACAAAAATACTTTTTGTAATATGTGATTTTTTTCATGTGTATTAGACGAAAATTCCTTTCTCACACACATTTTGTATTTGTTTTCTTTTTTTGTTTACTTTTTTTTTCGCTCTGTTTTTGCTTTTTTTTTGCTTTTTTTGAGGACCAATAATTTTGTTGCCTATGTAAACTACTATTAACACTCAAAACAAAGTCGAATTAGGTTTTCTCTCAGCCGCCGGGAGAAAAAAAAAGCTTTAACGTGCGTTGATCTCTTATGTCGCCGGTGACGGTTTCGTCGCTTTCAATCTTGTTTTTCTTTTTGCTCCCCCCTCATCTTTGCCTCTCGTTATCCAAGATGCTATGTTTCTGTGGTTGGCTCATCGTTAAGCCCACTCCCAGGTCATGGTGAGGCGGCGAAGACTCCTGGAGAAACAGCGAGGTCAAAAGTTGGAAGAGGGGTTTGAGTCGGTGTTTTTGGGTTGCGGTTCTGAGGCAGACATTTTTTAGATCTTTACTTTGCCACAGTTTCGGTTTTGATGATGGATTGTTTCTCCTCTAGGCTCGGCGTGGGTTGGGGATGCTTTTCTCTTATCTACATCGGCGACTAAACGGTTCATCTCTCCTTAGTACCCGATGAGGTCAGGAGATGATTTTATTTTAAGAGGAGATTAGGATTATACGGCAGCCTGGGGTTTATTGGGTCGTGCCTTTCGAGGCTCTCGGGTCCAAGTTCTCTTGTATTCAGTTGGTCTTGTGGTTCGACTTTTGGTGCTCTTTTAGAATAAGTTTCTCAAGGTGAAAAATCGGTGTCAGAAGTTGTGCTATGCCTTAGATTGAAACCTACGGTTTCTCCGGATTACTTGGTAAGGGGTTGTGGAGGTCCAGCTCATTTGCGTTTGGTTAAGAGTGGTCGTTTGCTTTCCGGACTCTTCATCGACTGCTCGAGGTTGGAGATCCGTCTTTTCGTGGCTTCTTGGTTTGGAAGCAATAGAATGGTTGGTGGTTGCTTGTGGTTTCATTTTGGAACAATATAAGAAGCACTTCTCTCATCTCAAATAATGTCGACCTTAAACGCTTACTCGCTTATTTCTGCTTCCGATATCGTTTGGCTTTGCTTTTTGGAGTTTATTGCCTATTTCAGGTTGTTCGTTCTTACTCCTTTCTCTTTGTGTTTTGTAAAATATTATCTTTTGATGTATATTTGTTCCAACTTGGCTCTGGGGGATTTTGTTTTACCTCGCCAGCTTTTGGCTCCGGAAAGATTGACTATCTTTGCCGGCTTTAGACTTTCTATCTGGTTTATAATTTAAATAAATCCCTTCGGATGAAAAAAAACTACTATTAACACTAGCAGTACTAATATATAGAATCTTATATATTAATTGAGGAGACAGAGAGAGAAAATGAGTGTAAAAGTGATGATGCGTCGATCAAAGAGTAATTTAAGAGCCACATAATAAAAGTCTACCAATCAAAACATTTCAATTAATTTAATATGCCACAGTGAAAATCACTATAATTATTATTAATTTTTAAATGTAAGTAGTATGCTTATATTACAAATTTCATCCAATTATAATATTACGCTTCAATATATAAAATACTATATAATATAGTATTACAAGAGTTTTATTTACAAAATAACACTATAACTATTAATAATTTGAATTGATGTAATTTAAATTATACATTTAAATTGCTTACAATTATCTTATTTAATCTATATTTATGGTTTATATTTATTTTAAAAAAGTTTGAACTATGGTTGGCCTGAACATATATCATGAGAACTTATAACTTTGATTTTTTGGAATAAAATGAATTGGAATCGAATCGTTCAGTTTTTGTTTCTCAATCGATTTTTAGTTTAATTATGAAAATATAATAAAATGATTAAACTTAAAACTATTTAATGGATAAAATGATATTGCTTTATTTGAAAAGATTTCGTAAACAGTTTAAAAAATTGTTACAGCCCGATTTCGTAAACCTAATATGCATAACACATTAAATATCTTTAAAAAATATGTTGGTTTGTCTCATATTGATTGTGAGAGTTATGAAGAGCAAATTTATAATATAAAGTAGATCTCATATCCTCAACCAGAAATCATCTTTTGAAATATTTTGGATATGTTCGGTATTAAGAAATCGAACCGAATAATATTTAATTTTTCGGTTAACACGAAGGTTTGAACCGTGTTAAAATATAAGAATTTTTATATAATTTGGTTTTATTTTCTTGGATGATTCGAGTTTAAACCGAACTGTTTGGTGTTTCAATTTTCAATTAAAATTTGAAAACTGGCCTGAACCTGAAATAATCCGAACCGCCCTCGAACTGGTAAATGGTTAATTTCTATATGATCTCTATTAGCCCCACTCGAAATACATAGACAAAAAAACATAATTGATCTGAACCAAAAGCTCAAATGTTCATCTCTACTTTAGTATTTAAAACATGTCCATGTCTATTTTTATATTAGACATAATCGTACATTTGTAACAGAGACATGATATTATATTAATATATGCGTTTTTGTTCAAAACCTTTCAAAATGTTAGACATGTATTTTATATAATTTATCATTCTATTAAAAACACCTATAGATATTTAATTTTCCCAAAAACTGTAAAATCTAGTAATATATATTACTGCTTATTTATTTGTTAATATCATTTTTCAATAATTTATATGTTATAGTTTTCTTTGAGTTTTTTTATCCCTTAGTTAATTATCCTCCCAATAACTTTTTTCAGTACTAATTTGTAAAAATGAAAACTAAGTACTGCTCCCTAATTAAGTAATTCACGACGTATTGTCAATACTATGTAAAATATTTTTTTGTATTTTGACTTTTTATGTTGAGCAATACTTTTGACTTTTGAGTTTATTTATAAGTTTCAGATCATATTTATAAATTGAGTTTTCACATTTGATTTTAGTTTGAAAGTATATTTAAGAGTTATGTAAAAATTAATTTGCATTATCTTTTTTGGTGTTTGATTATTGGTAGCCTTTCAATGCTTGATGGAATAGTATTAATTACTATCAGAAATAGTATTTTGTTACTTGTCAAATTATAATGACTAGGTTGACACCCGCGCTATGCCACAGGATTATTTTTGTAAATTTTATATGTATTTTGTAGTGTTAAAAATAGAAAATATTTATATTCTCTAACACTGATTACTTACCCTTAAAATTATGTAAAGTCAATATTGTTCATCAGAATATTTCTATTAATGTTTTATAAGAATAGTAAAAGACTTGCCACAGATATTTATTTTACAATCATTATATATTTTTAATTATTTATCCATTTCTTGGTATTAGCAGTTAATTTTTTTTTGTCGCGATTTAATATTTTGAAGCTTTTTTGTGATTTTCTTCTCTTTTGCAGTAATATTCTCCTCATTCTTTTTCTTTGTTATGGCTTTTGTGTAGTTAACTATTTTAGATAATGTTTCGAATTCAAGATATTTTAAATTTAGTACAAACAATAAAATACGTTTGAAATTCTTATATCTGAAATTAAACAATGTTAAACCTTAGTTTTAGTTTTATTTTAGTGTATATATATAACGTCAATGTAACTTTTTCGTTTTTAAGCAACTAAAAAGATACTATGGAGAGTTCTTAGCAATGACTTAATATCTTATTGAGAGACTGTAGTACTAATTGTTTGACATGCATCTCAAACCTTGGGTTGAGAAGAATAATAGTCTAGTAGTCGATTATTTCAATCCTCACGATTCTTAAAAGAAATCAATATTTTAAACATTATTTGTATTTTTTCAATATTGACGCTTTAAAATCTTTAATTGGAACAATTTACATTAATTAGCAATTAACACATTGAGGTTCAAGTTTCTATAGTCTTGGTTCTCGAGTTATTAAATATAGTTACAAAATACGCGTGATTTATTGTTATTGGTTATGTAATATCCAAGTCCAAAAAAGTATGACACATGTTATCTCTAAAATCGATGAAAATGCTTATGTGTCGTTTGCTGGAGAAGCGTCTTCTACTTTTATAGTATTGATTTGTTGTTATTTAAAAAATATGTGTTTGTTTTGAAAGATTCAAGTTATGAACTAATGCAAAAAAATCTATCTTTTAAGCATGTTATAAATTTTTATTCAACATTTTGTTAAAAATACAAATAAAAAATAAAGATGGGGTGGTTTGAAGGAAGAAACATAAAGAAAAAAAATTGCATGCATGAAATCACAGACTTGCTAAGAGAGATTTTTGGTCATGAAAAATAACAAATTACAAGCTTTTTATATTAAAAAAGTGTTGTATTCTTAATATAAGTTTTTTTTGTTCACGAGGCAAATTCAATTTTTTTACATACTTATAGGTAACACTAGATAGCTCTTCGTGTAATGTGCGTTTAGATTATCGTCAAAATGTTAATAATTTGTTTCCCCTTCATGTAATTAGTGGTGTGTTTTGGGTCATGATATAATTAGTGATTATAACTTTGACAAAACTTACTAAATTGTTTTGGTAGTACAAGTCACTATTCTCTATAGCTTCATTTGTGGAAACTTGTTCATAATATTTATAAATGCATGTTAAAATATACCGATTCATTATAAATTGTATTTAGAATTTATATGTTTCTAAACTACAAAAAAAAGTTTGGATCATTCGTATTAATTTTATTAGAATGTAATATATTACAGAATATACCGAAATGTAATTTGTTATAAAAAAGCATTCCTTATAAAAATCATTTTAAAAAATTTTGAAGCTATATATGGTAAATATTTAAAAAATAAATTTAATGATTTAAAAAATTTGAAGTTATATATGCTGCAATTTTTGGGTGTAAGTTGCAGCATTTTCCAACATTTTTTCATGAAAACTATGTAAAATTATTATTATTATAAAGCTTTCTATAATTTAAACATATCATAAATATGTAAAATATATAAATATATTGATAATTCCTATTTCATTTTTAATATTTTCATGATTAATTATTACTAATATTTACATATGCATAGGTTACTATAAACTATTGTTGATATATATATATATATATATATATATATTGATATATGAGGAATATTCTTTTCTACTATGTGCTACGTTTTTATTCATATCCTAATATCACCCAGATTTTGTAAATTAATTTAATGTTACAGCTAAAAAAAAATTATATTCTTTTACAAATATGGAAGATTATGTGTTTGTCTCCTTCATAGTAGTGTGTGAAAACAAAAAGATATTTAAAAGAGAAAACATATAAGATCATTTATACCTTTTTGTCACCATAAGATCATTTATACATGACACATAAAAAACTATCATTATTTTGGATTTTTTTTTAAGGCCAACGTCTTGAATTGTTCAAATCACTACATATCAATTTATCGATAGACTTTACTTAATTCATAAAAAATCATCAAAAAAAGAGTTTATACTCCTTTTGGAGTATAGAATAACCAACATTAATTTTAATATGATTTTCGGAAGTGTTTTATCATTTCTTTAATTTATTTTGATTGCTTTCCTTTTAAAAAGAAAAAAAAAATTTGGAATGATAGAAAAAAAAAAAAATTTGGAATATGATTTTTTTGAATGATACAAGTAACTAAAAGTGTCAAAAAATTTCTAGAGGTAATGAAGTTTTTATTGACTAAGAATATCAACCATGTTCTCTTGATTTGCTTCTATCCTAACCACCTCATCTTAATAACTTTTAAGCTAAAATTAGAGAGACATGCAGTGACGGTAGGGTATTCTGTATTGATCAAAAATATAGGATTGGGCAGTGGTCGAGAATTAAAGACTTATCTCATTAATACTCTATCACATTTTCTTTAACCAACTTCCATAAAGCCTTAGTTTTATGATTTAAAACTCGATCAAGTTGTAATTTCCAATTTGCATTAGACTTTTAGCATAGTTGTTCACTTTCCATACAATACACGTTGATCATAAAATTAGTTATTAAGATTCAAATATGAAATTATGTGAATATTTTTAATCATCAAAGAATATTATATCTTTAACTGATACATTTGTCTACAACGTGGTTTTTTAATATGTTTTGGATTTGAATTTAGAATTTATCTCTTTAGTTTCAATTCATAATAGGGTTAGCTTATTTAGTTGTATATAAATATGGTTTTGGACATTAATAAAATATAACACGATTTAAACACAATCCAACACTATTTAAGAAATACAAACTTTCTCACTTTTTGTCCTTTTTTTATAAATGAGATCATTTTGTAAAATTTTCCAAATAGTTTATTAATATCTTTTTTTGAATCCTAAAAATTTAATTAGTTATGGGTCTATAGTTATTCGCCTAATTAACATTTACTAATATCATAAACTACAATTCATAAAACAAACTATGTAACAAAAGGAAGCATTTAGTTACATCGCGTTAAGATCAAAGAACTAAGGGCATCCTCATCGCAGAAACCCAGTAAAGGGTTTTTTAATATTTTTTATTAATTTTTTTTGTGTCAAATTTTTTAAAAAATTAAAAAAAAATTAAAAATTCACCATTTGTGGGCCGCCACGTGTCGGTGGAGTCCGCGAATAGTGTTAAATCCTCTCAAGTGTCGTTTCTTATTTGGGTAACGCGGGAGACGGTTTCTGCTGAAACGGTGGGCCCCACCTAATTTAAAAATGTTTTTTTAAGATACCCAGAAAAAAAACCTGCGATGATGATGGCCTAAGAGCATAAACAACCCTAAGAGCATGATTATTTGTAGGACAAATTTAAGAGTCCTTAGCTTTTTTTAATAATATTTTAAGACTAGAACAAATTAAAGGGACAAAGGCAAATGTGTAGAATATTGGTAGTTCTTTAACATTATCTCTTAGTTAAAACAAAACTTCAAAAAAATCGAACCAGAACGGTTATTTTCGGGTATT
The DNA here is from genome assembly GCA_900406275.1 of Anastatica hierochuntica. NCBI lineage: Eukaryota > Viridiplantae > Streptophyta > Magnoliopsida > Brassicales > Brassicaceae > Anastatica > Anastatica hierochuntica. The sequence continues at coordinate 8,215 of OVAN01015690.1, forward strand.
TTGGGTTCGAATCGGGATATTTTAAACAGATATGAAACTGATCCGAAACTTCAAAAATCGTAAATGAATAAGTAACGGTTCCAAAAACTGAAAAACAAAAAAACGGATCTGAAACGGAATCAAAACGGATATTTTCGGATATTTTGGGTTCGGATCGGGATATTTTAAACAGATCTGAAACAGATCGGAAGCTTCGAAAATCGTAAATGAATATGTAACGGTTCCAAAAACCGAAATTCCAAAAAAAACGGATTTGAAACCGAATCGAAACTGATCTGAAAATTAAATTGTTCAGACCCAAAAAAAAAAGCTATTCTCCGGCGAGAATCCTCCACGTGGCTGTTAAGGACCAGCCAAAAATGTCCTTAATTAAGAGGTGTCCTTAACTTAAATCAGTGATTTTCATTTATTTTTGACCAATAAAAACTAAGAAATTAGGCTAAGGACAGCCGATAATCGTGCTCTACGAATCCTTTAGGGGTTCTTAGCTATTTCTAAATTAATAAAAAAATGCTAAGAACCTCTAATGAGTTCTTAGCTTTTTTTATACTATTATTGCAAAAATCTCAAATGGGGTTCTTAAAATTTCAAAATAGGCCTGGACATTCGGATCCTCGGATCGGTTCCGTATATCTCGGATATTCAGATTCTTCTATTTAGGATCCGTTTCAGATCTGATGAATTTTTGGATCGATTCCGATCGGATTCTGTCAGATCTGGATCAATTCTTGAAATTTTAAATGGATCTGAAACCCCGAAATATTTTCGGTTACCGGTTCAATTTCGGTTCGGTTCTTTCGGTTTCGGTTCGGTTCTTTCTGGTATTAATGTTCGGATATTTTCGGGTATTTTCGGATATTTTCAGGTATTTTTGGGTATATTTTCGGCTATTTCAGATATTTTTGGGTATTTTTAGATTTTTTCGGTTATTTCGGTTACTCTTTCGGTTCCGGTTCAGTTCCGGTTCGATTCTCAAAGGTGTGTGTGGAACAATTATTATTAATCCGCGGATCGGGATATTTTAAACGGATTCGATGAATTTTTGGATCGGTTCGGATCGGGATATTTTAAACGGATCCAAAACCCGAAAAATCATAAAGGGATATGAAACGGATCCAAAAACCGAAAAACAAAAAAAACCGAAAAAACCGAACCGAAATCGATCCAAAAACGAAGTTGTTTTGACCAAAAGAAAAAGAAAAAAAGGAAGAAACTCATTAAAAGTCGATCTTTACGTAAGAGTCCTAAGGATCGACTCTTATAATTTATTTTCTTTTTCTTTTTTTAATTAAAAATGACTAAGATCCCGCGGTAAACATGGTCTAAACCCGAGAGCTAACAAACATGACACGATTAGGGTTTCGGCAATCCACTATACATATACTTCTGGCCTAAACCAACTTCTGAAGACCACATGGGCTTTAACGGGTTTTGGTGTTAGATGGATGGAAAATGTTAGAGATTACTTAACTTGAGTTTGCAAACCAAATTGATAGTGTAAGGTTAAGTCACACTAGTCGTGAAACATTGCACCTGTGAATTTCTGTTGATGGGGCGGGACAGTGACTTGGTCGGGTGCGGCACCTCGCATCTGTCTATAAGTCGCCCGCCCCTAGTATACATCCCTGAGAAAATTAGTTGTGCCTCCGGTGTATGTTCACTGATATCTACTGAATCTTACACTTGGAGTAACTTTACTTTACTAGGATTTACGTCAGCCAAACACGCCTTTAAATAGATCCAAACTAATACTAAGCCCGGTGAACAATTATTTGCAAAAAGTTCCACGAACCGTTTTAAAACGTAGCAATGTCCTTACAATAATTTTGAGAAAATCATAAGACTAAAATTAAATGTAATAGACATAAATATAAATACCCACATGATCGCATCAGATTGATAGATAAGTGTTACTTTTATTCTTCTTCTTTTTTTTTCTGGTCATAACATCCAGAAAAAAATGACAAAGTTTATTGCGTAATGGAAAATTTAAAAAGCATAGTATGCTTATACTTTTTACCAGATTCAACTATCTTCGAAGGAAGATATTGATAATTGATTGCATTGGGAAAACTTTGTGTTTCCAGACATAAACCAGAGTAAGTTGTATGAACCGATTCATGTTTTCCTTTAATGGTTAGACCAGATTGGTCTGTAGATAACTCCATTTTCCTCTTTGATTTTTTGTCTACAAGCTCCATAACCTTTCTCATCTTATTTGCAACACCATCTAGATAATAATTTATACCATGGCTGTATTATTTCCAAAACAAAAAAATTATATATTAGTTGATGTGAATCCAACATTAACTATAGATTGGTTCAATATATGTACGATTTGTTGAAAACTTTTACCTTGTCATAAGCTCATTGATGTTGTCTTTGATAGGTCGAAGTTGGAGAAAATCGTATTGTGTTCCTTTAACCGCGAGGATTTTTCCTGTCGGGATGAGATTGTTATCAACATGAGCATAGCCGGAACCGAGAATTTGAAGTTCTTCAGACAAGACATCTCCTTTGTTATGACCACCAAGATTCCAATAAGATTGATGAACTAAATTCACTGGATTTACTCTCTTCTTTGCTGTTGCTTCCATTACCAATTTCAATATGTTCTCCCCGACTAGCTTATAAGTCGCAGTGACTTCAAGTTTCCCTGAAAATCCTATGGTTTTAAAACTAATTTCTAAATCTTATAAAAATGGAGTAATTAAGATTGTAAAAGAAAATCAATAACGGACCTTGTTTGCGGTGGAGACTTGTGTAGGTGTAAACAATGTAAGGTTTTTTGCAATTATTGTTGTATTTCTTAACTTTCCAAATCGCATCACCAAACCCTTTCTTTCCACCTAATTAAAGTTTTCAAAATATTAATTTATGAAATCCGAAATCTATCTTATTAAAAGGGAAGACATAGATCTTTTCATGTGTGATTTT
>OVAN01015691.1:0-11151 GCA_900406275.1 Anastatica hierochuntica
AGAAGACAAAGTGGAGCAAAAGCCATCAAGACTGCCTAGGTAGGCAGCCATTGACCACCTGGGTCGATGGCCAGCAACCCAGGGTCGATGGCCAGCAACCCAGGCAGAGAATAGCACCTCTCCTTCTGTAGGTAGCCAGCCATCGACCCAAGGTTGGCTCCCATCGACCAGATGGGTCGATGGCTGGCAACATGGTGGCCAAAACCCTTCTGTTAGGGTTTTCTCTCATCTCTTTCAGTATAAATAGACTTCTTAACCTCAAGAACAAAAAAGAACAAATTTTATCTCATTTTCCCTCATATCTAAAGATCAAACTCTTCTAATAACATTTGGTTTTATTTCAATAGATCTTTGGATCTTTTATCTTATCTTCCTCTTCTTAGATCTATTTCTCTAGAACTATGGAAGCTCAAAGACCATCTCCATGTATTTTGAGTTCCATGGAGTTTAGTGAGTAGATCTACTTTTGGATCTTGAGATATGGTTAGATTAGGGTTAGATCTAGGCTTTTGATAGACTAGTAGACTAGGTTTTGGCATAGATTCTCGTTAAATCTTGTCTTGAGCTCAAACTTATGATTGCTTGTTAATCGACGCCTACAACGTGTTCGGTGAAATGCTTGAGTGAACAATTTTTAGGTTTTTCATCTTGGGCTATGAGAGTAGTTTGCCCAAAGGGATTCCAAGATGCTAGATTGTTATATGGGCTTGATCAATACTATCACATAATTGCTTAGATAGGCGAAATCCGAGAGGTGAGCTTTGTAGTAGGTATAGGTGAATAGACCTCCGTCACGAGAGTGGGTTGGTCGACAATGAGGGGATCCTTGACCGGGGAATAGCTTTAACCGTCTAATAAAGTCTTAAGAAAGTCAATACTTGCTTAGGTTGAACCCGAACCTATGGCCACTATCTTGAGATCCACTTTTATCTTATTACCTTCAAGTTATTTACTTTGTGTTTTTTTATTGTCTTTTACTTATTGCTTTTACTTATCGCCTTTCTTTTACGCACTTGTTCATGATTGCTCACATGCTAAGGATAGATCTAGTAGAGACTTGTGACACCTCTTACTAGGTTGCTCCCTAGACTAGTTTTTCTAGTGTGACTCTCTTTGCTTAAGCTCTTCTAAACTATTCAATCCTTGGACGATACCTTACTTACTACAACTAGACCTTGTTAATCTTGAGGGCTAGGAGCGGTTGTTAGGTCATTATAAATTATTAAAACTCGTTCCGACAACAAGTTGCGGATCTTTGTTTTTGGGAACCAAAATGTTGTAAGAACTTGGGCAGGGGCAGTATCCCAGGTAGCTGTCGTTGCTACTTCCTCAGGATGGCTAGCCTCCTGTTGTTCTTTTGTTTCATTATCTCTTTAAACTTTGGTAGCTATATCGATGTTGGGTTTATCTATACCTTCGATCGGTATGATGCATTTGACAAGGGGATCAGATGTAGAGGCTAGAGCTGCTAAGGCGTCGGCGGAGGAGTTCTCTCCGCGAGGGATCCTCGTTAGCTCGAATTTATCGAGTTGTTTGTTGAGGTTACGGACGACCTCGAGGTATGCCCCCATTTTTTCGTCCCTTGTCTCATATTCCCCGTGAAATTGGCTGGTCACTAGCTGGGAATCGCTGAACCCGCTGAGCTCTCGGATCCCAAGACCTATTGCTAATTTCAGGCCTACGGTTAGAGCTTAATACTCGGATTCATTTTTCGAGGCGTTGAAGCCGAGTCTGTAAGACTGCTCAATTACTTCGCCTACTAAAGAAGTAAGCCTCAAACTGACTCCAGAACCTTGTCTCGAGGATGCTCCATGAACGTGGAGAGTCCATTTTGGGATTACCGATTCGTCGAGATGTTCGGTGGCTAACTCGATAAAGAAGTCTGCCAAAACCTGAGCTTTGGCTGCGGTTCGAGGTCTGTACTCAATGTCATATTCGCTGAGCTCGATTGCCCACTTGGCCAGTTGTCAAGACTGGCTAGAACTGTGTAGGACTGAGCATAACGGTTGTGAAGTCATTACGACGATAGAGTGCGACTAGAAATAGTGTCAGAGCTTTCTGGGCATAGTTACGACAGCTAAAGCTAGTTTTTCCATGGCAGGATACCTAGTTTTTGCGTCTACTAGACTTTTGCTAGTATAATAGACAGGTTTCTGCTCATTTTGTTCCTCTCGTATCAATACGCCGCTAACTGCGGCAGGTGATACCGAGACGTACAAATACAAAGGCTCTCCTACCACTGGTTTTGAGAGTATGGGGGGTTTCGAAAGGTAAGCCTTAAGGTTTCCGAAAGCTTCCTCACACTTCTCATCCCATAGAAACTTCTTGTTATTTTTAAGAAGCTTGTATAACGGGAGGCATTTGTCGGTAGATCTGGAGATGAATCGATTTAAAGCAGTGATTCGTCCAGTCAACCTTTGTACCTCACGAGTGGTTTTATGTGATGGCATCTCGAGGAAAATAGCTATATGTTTTGGATTTACCTCGATACCTTGTTCTGTTACCAGATAACCGAGGAATTCCCCTAGAAGGTACCCCGAAGGTGCACTTGGCGGGGTTTAACTTCATATCATATTTGTTTAGGACATCGAAGCATTCCTTGAGGTTGGACACGTGGTCCTCTGCAATCGATGATTTGACCAACAAAATGTCGATGTAAAACTCCCTGGTCTTTCCGAGTTGTTAGGCGAACATCTCGTTGACGAGCCTTTGGTAGGTTGCTCCCGCATTCTTTAAACCGAAAGGCATTACTTTATAATAGTATGTCCCTCGTTCTGTTATAAAAGCAGTTTTTTCCTGGTCCTCGGGATCCATCATTACTTGATTGTATCTCGAGAATGCGTCCATAAAGGATATTAGTTGGTGACCAGCTGTGGCCTCTACTAATCGGTCGATGTGAGGTAACGGGAAGCTGTCCTTTGGACAAGCTTTAATGAGATCGGTGAAGTCCACACATATTCTCCTTTTCTCGTTCTTCTTTTTGATTACGACCGGATTGGTTAGTCAAGAGGGGTAATGAACCTCCCGAATTGAATCGGCTTTCGTTAGTCTCTCGACTTCATCATTAACTGCTTGAGCTTTCTCGAGGTCTAGCTTTCGCCGCTTTTGTTTGATCGGTTTGAAGGTGGGATCAACGTTTAGCTTGTGAGTAGTCACGCTTGGGTTGATCCCTTTCATATCATCGGTAGACCATGCGAAAGTTCCGACGTTGCTTATGAGGAACTGAACGAGCTTCCTTTTTATGTCCAATGATAGCTCAGACCTGATGCTCACACATCGTTCAAGGTTAGAGTCCTCAATGCAGACTTGTTCGGTGAGGTTTCTAGGAGGACCCCAGATATTTTGTTGCATCTCCTTCTCCTCCTGAATATGTTATTGCTACAAGGTGGATTCCTTCACGATTTGGAAGCCTCCCAGATAGCATACCCTAGATATTTTCTGGCTACCGTGGATCGTAGCTATCCTGGCAGATGTCGGGAACTTCACGCACTGGTGATAGGTGGAAGCTACAGCCCTCATCTTGTGAATCCAAGGCCTCCCTAAGATTGCGTGGAATGGAGCTGGTCGGTCTATGACCACGAAATTAAACATTTTCATAACTCTGCAAGCTATGACTGGGAGTTTAATGGTTCCTAGCGAGGTAGCGGGCTCGCTAGAGAAACCAACAAGATTTGCCTTTTGCCCTGTAATCTCCTAGTCGTCTATCTCCATCCCTTTTAAGTAGTTATAGAAGAGCAGATTGACAGAGCTCCCTGTGTCTATCATTAGCTTGGGATCTTCATAACCAGCTACATTAAGTGTGACGACTACTACGTCGTCATGGGGCTTGTCGAGATCGTGGATCTTGCTCTCCTGGAAAGATATCTTGGTGTTGGGTTCCTGAGGTGAAGGTTTCGCCTTAGAGGTGGACTCGACCTTTCATAGGTGCCCTTTTATTACGCTCATAGAGTCTGTACAGACTTCAGATCCTCCGAGAATATAATCGATCCTTGATTCTGGGCGAAGCTGGCCTGGAGGCTTGCTGAGCAAGGCAACTATCATTCCTTCAGGAACAGGTTTTGGAGCCTCTAGCCTGAGACTTTTCCCTTGGGGGAACTTCCCTAAGATTATATTGACCCTCTTCTTCGGTGTCGGTGGCGGCGAATCGGTTTCCTTTTCAGACGACCTGTTTCGCTTTGGGGACGTGTCCCTAGGACCCTTTTTCTAGAAGGGCAATGGTTTCCTGAGGTCTGCCTCTTTTATTTCCCCGGCCACGAATTTAGCTGCCTGTTGGCGTTGAAGGTACCAACATTCCTCGGTGGAATGGCCCTTCCAGTTATGATAAGAGCAAAACTTGCTTTCATCGCAAGCCTTGGTCCAAGGGGCCTTGCTTGCCATGGCAATCGGTTTCTCTTGTTGCTCTTCCTCGACAGCATAGGAATGCTCCCCTTGGATCTGGTTACTATGAGGGTTACTTTTTCTAGGTGGGCGCCTTCCATCTTGGTGGTCAGCCTTTGGAGGATTCTGCGACTTCTTATGGATTTTATCCATAGCGGCGGTCTCTTCCTCGAAAGTGATGAATCGGGACGCTCTATGTAACGTGTCATCGATAGTTGGTGGAGGGTTAATAGTTAACTCTGACCAAAACTCGGATCGATACCAGAGACCTTTTCTCAGGGCTTCTATAGCTACCTGATCATGAGAGTTCGAGAGTTTGGTTCTGATTGCCTGGAACTTGTCGATGTAGGCTTAGAGCGAATCGTTTACTCCTTGCCTAATTTTCCACAGGTCGGCTTCTGAAGCCTTTTCACGATATGGGTCGAGTATTATTTTATAACGGCGTTCGACAGCTGATCAAAGCTATCTATTGAGTTAGGTTCGAGCTCTGAAAACAATTGGAGAGCTGTTCCAATCAGGTTTTCGGCAAAGGTTCGGTAGTAGCCTGCCTCGCATTCGTCCCGAGTGAAGTGAGCTTTGACGATTGCTAATCTGAAGGCTCTCAAATGATCTTTAGGGTCGGAGGTCCCATCGTATTCGGGGATACGCAGTTTTCTTGTATCTTTGATATAAGAATTGGCGATCTTGTCTGTGAACGGGGTACCTCTGGTCTCCTCAAGAATGCTCTCGATTTCAGGAGCTGATCTGGTGACCCTATGAACCCAGGCATTGAGTCTTTGGAGAGCTGCTTGAGTTTTCTCCATATACCTTCGGATTGTTTTGAGTCCTTCCAAAGGGAGGGCAGCTGAGTCATTAACAGGTATCGAGTTGGCTGGTTCCTGACGGAACCAAGCGTGTTCACGGCCACAGGTGACGAGAGAGTTCGGTACCTCTCTGGCCCCCCGGGTCACCTGGTTGATGGTGCGTCACTGGGAGACTTGGGTCGGTCGTAGCAGCTGCACCCTGTCGACCTTGAGCTCCTTGATCAAGAGAGGTGTTTTGGGCTAGGTGGACCGACGCTGCAGTCTTGCCAATAGACGGTATCGTGGTGTCTCTTCCAGAACCGAAAGTAGGTGGCGGTGGAGGTAACTAAATGTTTTGCCTAGCGCCTGGTCATGGATCTGACGGGGTCCCGAGCTCATGCTCGCGTCGTTTGTCCCCGTTGCTATGGTAGCTGGCGGGTTAAAGTCTGGAAAGGAGGTCCCTGCCTGTCAGGTGTCGAATACTCGGGAGAATACTCTAAACAAACAAGAAGAAAGGACGGGCCAGCGGCGAGATCTCTGAAGGTTACCCCTGAGGTTCGTCGCTGTAAAGACTGCGTCGATGGAGCCTGAGGTCTTGCTGCCTCTTCGATTTGCTGTTTCCGCGAGGCCAGCTGTTGGACCAGGCGTTCGTTCTCCTGGGTTTTGTGCACCAACTGGAGCATCATTTGGCGGATCTCAGAGAGTTGGTTCGACATCTGAGCAGAAGCTGATGCCGAAGGTTGGGTGTCCGTTAGAAGTCTGCGGTTAGGGGTCTCTGAGGACAAGAGGCCTCAAATTTTGGTCATTGGAGGAACCGCGAGAGGCCGTTCCAGTGCTCGTAGGATCGATTAGGGTTCCCGTGGATGACTGAGGTTCTTCTCGGGGGTTAGGTCGGTGAACCTCTGCGGCGGGGGGATCTGAGCCTCCGAGATTTGGTGAGCTTGAGCTCGGATTGACCGATGAAGAGTCAGGTTGCACGAAACCTTGGTTTCTTGAGTCCATCTTAAGATCACAGAGTCAAGGATTCGATTGCTTCGTCCGCACAATCGGCGCAAAAATGTAGATACCGAATCCAACACCTAGAATTTATACAAGATTGTGAATGACGAAGGTTCTACGGGAGGAATCCCGTTAGGATCGAAAGATGAACAATGAGGTTTTCTGTATTGATTCTTTAAAAGGTTTTACAAATGATTCGATAATAACAGTTGAATAACAAGTAAGGTGATCGTTATAGAGAATGTAAATTGTATAAGTAATAATTGATGATGAATGCCCGAGCCTGCCTCTGCCACTTTCTTCTTCCCTTTTTATACATGTTCCGCCTTTCTTTTGGCTCCTTGATTCTCCGATATCTCCTCTTCCATTCTCGGAACCAACGAGCTCCGTTTCTTTAGCCTTCTCCTTTATTTTCGCTAAAAACTTTTGACTGAGCATCTCCTTTAGGCGTGAGGCCCCTTCAACCACTTCTAGGCCGGAGTTGTTTCCTTAGTGGGCCTCATACGCGAATGAGGCTTTGGCTGACTTATCTTACGAAGAAGGCAGCTTCGATCGGAGCCTTGTTGTTCCAGTTACCTCCCCTCGAACGGAAATAGTTCCATATTGTTTGACCCGGGCCTAACAGGCCTCATTCTCCTTTGGCGGGATCTGCCACCAACACCAATTAAAACCTAGCTACAATTGTACTGCATCCACATAAATACTTAGGAATCGTATCCATAGTGACTAGTAGTCACAATTAGAACCTATATGATTTTAAACTAAGCTAAGAACAAAATATCCAAGGGTGTTGTCTCTGTTTTTATTTGGTTTTTATGGTTTTATGGATGCAAATGAATCTACTCTATATGCTAATGTACAGAGGATATATTAATGAAAAGATATGCATCAAACAGTAGAAAATAAAAGTAAACAAGCAGGAGTTAAAAACGACTAGGGCATAAAATTTCGGTCTAGAACACAGACAGTAAGGTAAATCCTCTCCACTTTTGAGGTTCGGGATTCTATGCTTAATATCAAAAGGACCTACACTTTCGAAAGGCCTCAAAATAATAACCACGCATAAAAACGATCAAGAAAAATTGTTCACGATTCTAAAGTCAATCTACTTTTGAAGCCTACTTAGAAAGGCTCACAAAATACTAGATCTAGCGATAAGTCAAACTTTTGGAATGGATACCGCTATAGATCTATTCTCGTACCAGCTTTCGTAGGAGAATAGCATTAACGAATGAGTAAAGGTGATAATGTTATTGATAAAACATAATCGACTAGTAATCCTATTCATGTAAACTCATTGACTCGTTGAAATCTACTGCCTAACATGCAAACTACATATTAAAAATATTTAAACATGAAATCAATCATAGCAGCAAGCATTCATATCAAATCAAAGGGAGAAGGATAGATAAAACCGATTGATGGAAGAAATATGGCTGTTTTGAGATGAGATGGATCCTTAGGAGACTACAAGGGGCACGACCCCAAAAGGGTGTCATCCCTGCCTCTTTAGGCACTTATTCAATCTAAAACCTAAAGAACTCTCTTCAAAAAAAAAGTTAAAAGCAACTACTTATAGTACATTTCCTAATTTGGTCAACATTGTGAAACTGGGCCTTTATGACCTCTAAATGTTAGGCTTCGTGTAAAGAGGTGTTTAGTTGAGTTCTTGGGCATAAAAAGGCTTGTAATAGATCCCAATTTTGGAGAATATCTAGTTTGAAACCTAAATGGTCTTCCTTTTGTTTTGACCTTTCCACATATCCTTCATCTGCGAGACAGTTGGACCAATCTTCAGTAAACTTAGTGTAACTCTTTATCCCCTGCTCCAAATGATGCGAGACCACCTTGATATGAAATCTCATTCAATTCTATACCTCCTTTCAAAATTTTATCAAAATCCATTAAGGGAAAATCCTTCATCTCTAATGAAACTGTCTTTGCTCCAATTAGCTCCACAAAGCTCCAAATATCATTGATTGGCCTAAAATAACTTGAAATACTAAAATAGAAGAAAATTACTTATAATATTTGAGAATTTCATAAAAATACCAATAAAACATACTAAAATCTAAAGGAAAATGTGTAAAATAATGATGTTATCAACTCCCCCGAACTTAGCTTCTAACTCGTCCTCGAGCTGCGAAAACGAAGAGCAAATAAGAAGTTTGAAGATGTGGAAACCTACCTGGACTTTCTGAACTTATTAGTGACTTTAAATGTCAAAATCTAATAACACCAGAGTCAACATTAAATAAAACTCTCAGTAATAACTACAAGTCTAGCAACGTACCTAATTCAGCCACAATCAACACGAGTGACCTAGGATATCCATCACCACTCCTTAAATCTAGAGTGTGCGGTCTTTTCGAGGGAGTATCAATCAAAGAACACATAGACACAACTCAATCAAGATCCTAACATTTTACAGCTCACAATCGATTCATTTCCTCTTCCTTATTTACTTTTCAAATGCATTTTAGAGGTTGATTTCTTCCAACTTTTCTAGGGTATCATTTTATTTTTTCTATCAACCTCTTAAGAATCGATTTTTTCCTATTTTTTTAGGGCATCATTTTATTTTTCTTATCAATCTCTTCATTGTCTCCCTTTTTTCTTTTAAGCACATTCATATTTTATTGGTTCCAAAATTCACAATAAGCATAAGCATCTTTCTTGATGATTTTTGTTGAATAGGAAAGAGGGGAACCGTAGACAAATATTTTTGAATCTAAAGAGAAGTCTGATTCAATGCATATCAAGCCCCAAGAAAATAAAATTAAGTTGATTAAGTGTTGAGTGGCTTAGGATTAACCAGAAATCAAGTGATATGGTGCCTTGGTTAGCTGATCCAGTTGAGCTTTCCCGAATGACTAAGTTGTAGTCAAGCACTGACACTATGAACACTAGTCCATAATTTCTTGGTTAGTTCTAAGTTAAGCTTGTTTCTGGACTGATTTTGAGTCAAGAAAACGTTTTTGTTTTGAAATTTTTTGTAAACAACTAAAAATTCACAAAAAAGAATCAAAAACAAAGAAAAAGAAGCATTAGTAACAATAAGAATCTTCCCAAACTTAACTTACACTGTCCTGGTGTAAAATAAATTGGAGAAGGTACTGAAAGCTAATGTAAAAGAGAGGGAAAAGGAGTTACTAGGCTGCTGGTTGAAAATATGGAGAGTTAGACTGCTATTTTTGATGTTTCGATAAACCGAAAAGAAGAACAATGCTCTGTTTTTGCAATCCGGGAATACTGCTCCGACCAAACTTAAAACTTACGACAAAATAGCAAATTTGGTATGCAAAATTAATTATGAAGGCTGAAGCTCGTACCAACATTGTTATGGCCGAGTTTTATCTTTTCGGAATGCTTGGTTTGGCTCATTTTGATGAGAAACTTGACTGGTGCGAATCTGACCATTCCACGGCTGGTTTTTCTTGAGAAACACCTTATTCATATGCTACTAAGTAGTAAATTGTCAATTTGACAGATTGGTTCCCGTGGCGGAGCCAGGTTTTGTCTTGGCCGACTTTTTCTTCGGTTTCTAGCCAATTTGGCGTTCCGAAGTGAAGTATGAGCACTTCCAAATCTTCTTAGGCTTTTCTTCATAAAGTTCCCATTTTATCAGGGTGTTTTCAGCAGTAGGACTTTGTTCAACTCCAAGATAATAGTTTTAGAGAAACCAAATTCGTCCGTTTTGAGTCCCTTTGAGCCAATAACCGATGAAGATCTCTTCCTGCCTCTTTCTCATGTTTTTCTTAATTTATTTAACGATGCTCAGCTAGTGTAAAAGTTCGTTTGGTTTAGATTTCTCTCTAGATGCTCCAGTTGTGATCTTTATTCCTTTGTTCACATTTTTGAGCCTTGGAATGTGGATGAGGAATGGCTCTGCCTTGACTGAATCTCTCATAGATTAGAAATAATCTTTATTCTGAACACAATACACCTTGGCATGACTTAAAATTGAATTTCTTTCTCAGAGTTCCTTTGAAGTCCAAATTCTCGAAATTTTTGCTCCATAGGCTCGCCTTTGCTTTTAAGGGTCTTTGAGAGGGTTTTAAAACATTAAAACTTCCATTTGTGGTGTTGGAAAAAACTTGGTTGACTATGTGCTTGGCGGGAATAAATTGGCTAAAATGCAAAAATTTGCTCGGTTTAGGCTCACTATAGCTTCAAGTGTGTATACTTGTGTTCTACTTCGTTATATAAGTGTTAATTTTACTTTGTTACCTCGAAATGTTTGAGTTTATGCATGATCCGACCAGGAAAATGTGAAAATTAGACGTTTAGCAATGTTTTTCTCGGCCAAAATCATGTCCGGATGGGGAACGGGATGGTTGGGACGTGGAAATGGGTGGTCGGGATGGATTAATGCTTGGGAATAGCTTTGACCAGGTGGTGAAGTTGTCAGAACCGGTGTTTGACACCTCAAGTCACGTGGCCGGTCGTGGAGGCTAAGTACCTCTACTGTATGGGGCACAAAGCCCCTGCCACAAGTAGGGGTTGCTTTCGGTCAGGCAGCCGGTCGTGAGACCGGGAGGTGGTGTTCCTACGACTAATTGGTGCTTTATTTTTGGCGAGATCCATTATTACGACTCAAATATCCAGAAAATATCTGGATCGAACTTTCTCCATTTTTTTTCCCTTTCCAGAGTAAGTTCCTACGAAAATCAAAGAATTAAAACTTTAAAAACATTTATTAAAACTTATACACCAAAATAAACAACTTTTTCCTAAGAGAAAAGTTTGTGGGAACCAAAATTCTTACTGTCAATGATATGTGGTTCACGGATTCTGTAGCCAAAGATCAATAGATCAAGATAGCGAGTTAGCGAATTAGTGAATAAGAAATACGAAATTTATCTGCGAGACAAGATCAAACAAAACAGTGTGAGTAAAATGTATGGACGAGCAGTATGTGAGATTTAGGTTAATAATATTAGAATTACGAAACAAGACAAGTTAACAATGAAAATAGATTAATACGAAACAG
>OVAN01015692.1:0-11150 GCA_900406275.1 Anastatica hierochuntica
TGTTACTGTCTTCTTACTTTGAAATTAGTATCATGTTAGATATAGTTAGTTTGATTTAGGTATAGATTCACTGATTTTACAATTGGTTTAGCTATTTTCATTGTTTTTATTTTCAACGTGTCCAGACACGCAAGGGAACCATCTATGGCTTTGGAAGTGCTCAGTTCAAGGAGACCAACACATCTGAACCTGTCCGTGTCTCACTAAAGAGGAGTCTCGACCTAGAGATGCGCGTAACTGGCTTGGAGACGCATGCTGATGCGGTCAAGGCTGATCTCACCACACTGAAATCTGATTTCAAAACAGAGATGGCCGCAACAAGAGAAACTCTGAAAGAGATTCTGCAAGTTCTCCAACCTCAAGCTTCAACTCATACTTCAGCTCATGCTTATGCCTCTGCTTCAATTCATTCTCACCCTTCTGTTCAAGTACCAGTTTGAGCTCATCTTCCACATCTCAACAAGACTCAGCAAACAGATTTGGATAGGTGGTGTGCTCAACTTTTATAAGTTTGATGTTTGAGATTTGAAATGTGAATTTTTTGTTTTTTGTTTACAGGTTGTATGTAGTTGATGATTCAGATGAGTAGATCCCTGTTTAAGATTCTACTGATGTTGTAGAATCTGGAAAAAAAAATTGTAATGGTTGTAGAATAATAATTGTAATATCTGAACCTATTGTAATGGTTGACCCAGTAATATTAATATTGTTGCAATCGAATGTTCCAATTAATAATTTTTTAAAAATTTTGTTCCTCATATAGCCACGAAATGCTTCGTAAATTTCGTGACTAAATTATCACAATTAGTCACGACATATATGTAGCTAAATAAGTCACGATTTTAGAACGAGACAATTCGTGACAAATATATTCACGTTTATTTCGTGACACAGTGAGACAAATTAGTCACGGAACAAACGTGCTATTTCGTGGCAAACTAGTCACGACCATTTCGTTTCGAAACGTGAGAAAATTAGCTACGAAATTTCGTGACAAAACCGTGGCAATACGGCTACGAAAAGCCACGGTCAACATTTTGTAACGATCATATAGCCACGTTTTTATTTTCCTGACTTTTCGTGGCTAATTCATCATATAACCACGAAAATTGTATTATAGCCACGGATAAAAAACGTGGCTATATCCGTATTTTTTACTAGTGTAAAAGACCAACAGAAAAAGCAAGAAGAAGCAACAATTTATAATTATATCTCATTGTAAACGTTTAATTATAATGTTTAAGGGTTAAAGAAAAAAAAATAATTTCATCGAAGATGACGACTTCATGTTCAGTTTCACCAAACTGAAACATAAACCTATTCTCTAATAATATTCAACTTTCTCATCATCTTCCTCGCTCTGTAAGCTCTTTCTCTCTCGCCGGCAGTCTTCAACTCGTTGGCGAACAACAAACTCTCAGGTTTAACCAAGTTTTTCCAAATCTCATTCTCTTGATGTATATAATTTTTTTTTCCAGTTTTTCCTTTATCCCCATATATAGTTGGGTCTTCAAGTTTTTTTTTGGTGACTTGTTAAAGATTGAGATGCTATTATGTTACTAGAAGCTTAAGCACTCTGGAATCGTCTCGAGTTTTTAGACATTCCGTGATGTATTTAGTGGCATATCCACGATGATTCCTTAATTTCATGTATTCTTCTGTCATTTGTTTTTGAATTTTTTGTTTTGTCTTGTGTAACGTCTCTTGCCTTCTGCTTGTCGAATGTAGAATCGGTTTGCTAGGAAAATATGCTGTCTCCATACTTCTTTTAAGTTTTCTCAACTATTTTACGATATAATGTGTTCGATTAAGTAGTCTAGTGATCCATGTAGTGTGTGTATGTATCATAGATTCATATTTTGAAGTAACTTCACTAGATTTCATATAGGATTCTAAATATTATACTTGCAATACGTCGCTTAGTGCTTCATTTTCAAGGTACTGCTGTTGTCTTCGTAATTATTTTTGTACAATAATCATCAAACTAGTGGTGCCTAAGTTGTAGATATGCATCGAGCAATCGAGGTTTACCTCGCATCAACTTGATATACTCAAAATGAGCTACATGTACATATGCATCTCGGATGTTGCGAATTACGACGGTGATATTATTTCTTTCTCTATATAAAATAATATAAATTTTTTAGTAACACCCGTCTCAACCTCTCCCGAGAACGGCGTGTCACTTACCCTAACTTGCAACTCAAGTAACTCCATTAATCCAAGGATCAACTTTTATTATTCAAAACCATGTCCAATATCCAATAACCAACATAAACCGAGTTTAAACCAACAAATAAATAAAATATTAAAGAAAAGAAAACAAATGAAAATCCCGATGATCCCAAAAACAGCACCATAACCGTCCTGCTTGTCCGACTACTCGTTAGCCACACCTGGAAGAAGGGAAAAGAGGGGGGTGAAAAACTTGGGAGTCACTCAGTGAGGTGGAAAATGCTAGGGGAACCATAAGTCTGCAGACCCGGCTTAAACACTTTAACCACGTAATCTAGTCCTAAAACACGCACAGACACGACACCTAATGCACTCAAGAAATCAAGCAAGACCCTATCCTACATAATATATAATATGGCGACATAAGTGAGCGCCTACACCCCCCGAAGAGGCTTCCTCAGCTTGGGATAAGTGCCCATACACACCGCCCGTAGACGCTTTACGATCCAGACAGGGTACAGAACAATAGATCGACTTGCCTCTGCACCCATCACAAACAAGACTCCGGGATACAGGCCTCCGTCCCCATATCCCCGCCAAGCCTACAACACTACTCCGAGATTATGGGCCTCCGCCCCCGCAATCTCTGCGAAGCCTCCTACATAATACACAATATATATAGCCACCGCGGAACCCGAGCGCTATCCCACCGGAACCTCCGGTAACCTCGGTCCGCGAATCTAGTCTCACAGAATCAACTCATTCATTACATGCATATATTCATCTTGCGTAATTCTCAAACAATACCGATTTACCCTAATCTGAAAATTAAAGCAAAGGAATACTAGGTGAAGTCCTAACATTCATCTAAAATCAAGCAAGCAACCAAGACTCCACACAAACTCAAACAATATGTTTCGGTGCTAGACTACGCGAGAAAGAGTGATTAAGGAAAGCCTGAGGAGTATATGGGTCTAGCCCTCACCTTTTCCACAAGTCTGAACTCTCAGCTTGACTGACTGTCGATCAACCCCCGGAAAGAAAAATATTGACTAGGAAACCCGAGTTAGACCTCATCCGGAAACCTGCCAAAAAGGGAAACTTGCTCGAAAAGGAAACTTTCCTAAAATGGAAACTGCCAAATATGGAAAATTTCCATATTTGGAAACTGTCCAAAGAGAAAACTCGGGACCAGGAAAAACGGAACGAAAAATGTGAAAATCTGGGGAAAAGAACCTAAACTGGCAAAACCGAGCCGAACCTTTTAGATCAGAACAAACTGGCTAAACGGACCGAGTCCGACGACCTAACAGACCCTAACTGGTCAAACCAACTAACCTAACCGAAGACTAAAAAGGGAAGAAAAGAAAATAAAGAAAGATAGACTTACCGAAAAAGCGTCGGAGTTCGCCGGGACCTTCCGGAAAACCGCCCGACACTCGGGGGAAAGAACTCAGAAAGTTCACCTGAAAAATCCAGGGAACTCGCCGGAAAGAACTCCGCCTAAGGCGGTGGCTAAAGGCCTGTGGGGACTAGCAAGAAAGCCGACCCACTGTGCAGAGCATTGCTCTGACTTGTGAAGGAAATAAGAAGGGGAATGACTATATTTATAGGGCGAGGAAGGAAGTGAGAGATCATGTTCTTTCCGATGTGGTACAAAATATAAAAAATAAGATATGAACTTTGTTTGAAAATAAATGGGCTTGCAGGAAAATTAAAAAAATAGGCCCATTATCGATCAATTGACAGGGTACAGAACAGTAGATCGACTTGCCTCTGCACCCATCATCAACAAGACTTCGGGATACAGGCCTCCGTCCCCATATCCCCGCCAAGCCTACAACACGACTCTGAGATTACGGGCCTCCGCCCCCGCAATCTCTGCCAAGCCTCTTTCATAATACACAATATATATAGCCACCGCGGAACCCGAGCGCTATCCCACCGGAACCTCCGGTAACCTCGGTCCGCGGACCAAGTTTCACAGAATCAACTCATTCATTACATGCATATATTCATCTTGCATAATTCTCAAACAATACCGGTTTATCCTAATCTGACAATTAAAGCAATGGAATACTAGGTGAAGTCCTAACATTCATCTAAAATCAAGCAAGCAACCAAGACTCCACACAAACTCAAACACTATGTTTCGGTGCTAGACTACGCGAGAAAGAGTGATTAAGGAAAGCCTGAGGAGTATATGGATCTAGTCCTCACCTTTGCCAAGTGTCTGAACTCTCAGCTTGACTGACTGTCGATCAACCCCCGGAAAGAAAAAGATTGACTAGGAAACCCGAGTTAGACCTCACCCGGAAACCTGCCAAAAAGGGAAACTTGCTCGAAAAGGAANTTGTCCGAAAAGGAAACTTTCCTAAAATGGAAACTGCCAAATAAGGAAACTTTCCATATTTGGAAAATGTCCAAAAAGGAAACTCGGGACCAGGAAAAACGGAACGAAAAATGTGAAAATCTGGTGAAAAGAACCTAAACTGGCAAAACCGAGCCGAACCTGTTAGATCAGACCAAACTGGCTAAACGGACCGAGTCCGACGACCAAACAGACCCTAACCGGTCAAACCAACTAACCTAACCGAAGACTAAAAAGTTAAGAAAAGAAAAGAAAGAAAGATAGACTTACCGGAAAAAGCGTCGGAGTTCGCCCGTACCTTCCGGAAAACCGCCCGGCACTCGGGGAAAAGAACTCAGAAAGTTCACCGCAAAAATCAAGGGAACTCGCCGGAAAGAACTCCGCCTAAGGCGAAGGCTAAAAGCCTGTGGGGACTAGCCAGAAAGCCGGCCCCCTGTGCAGAGCATTGCTCTGACTTGTGAAGGAAATAAGAAGGGAAATGACTATATTTATAGGGGAAGGAAGGAAGGGAGAGATCATGTTCTTTCTAATGTGGGACAAAATATAAAAAAGAAGATATGGACTTTGTCTGAAAATAAATGAGCTTGTTAGAAAATTAAAAAAAATAGGCCAATTAGAAAGATTTGGGTCGTCATAGTTTTGGCCCTGCATTTTTTTGGATTCTGCCTTCTTCATAAAAGGTTCGTGACATAGCCATGTGTTCTTGTTGCTGTATTTCAATTCTTTTGATCTTTTGATTAGCATCTATATAACTTTTTTTTTGTTTAAGAGCATCTATATAACTTTTTCAACTCACATTTGTTTTTCTTGATTTTGTGGTCAAATATTCCTATGGAGTTACTAGTAGTACCCACTCTTTTGTAAGTTTACATATGCATTGTATTTATCTTGCTATGAAATTTTTCTGCCAAGTCACTTAGTTTCTTCTTATTGGCTATTTATAGGTCTGGATTTAAAGCTGTCAACATGTCGTTTTATACCAGGATATAAGCCTAAAGTTAGGCAGATTAATAACATCTGTAGATTCTGGACCAATTGGAGACTTGCAATCCAAATGTGTACAAAAAAGTGAAGAGCGATCTTGTATTTGCTTATATTATTGCGATCTATGACAACTCTCTATATTAATTTTCAAGATTGATACACAAATTTATTTATAGAAAGTTGGTTACGGATAAAAGACACGAACTATAGTTTCTGTTTGCTGGGAGGCCACTACGATTCTCTTTGCAAGAGTTCTATGCAGTCACTGGCCTCAACTACAAGAATGATGGAAATGGTGGTTTTGATAAATGGGAAGACGATGGAGGCTTTTGGAGAAAGTTGCTAAAGAGAAAGGGGAAGATTAGCATAATTTTTTTTTGGGACGATCATATAAAATATGCCAATAAGTAGACGCATGTGCAAAGAATCAGGCTGACGTATTTATGTGTAATTTCAGGTGTGCGCTTGTGGCGAGGGATGAGAACGCACATGATACGAGCTCAACTTTACTCGTAAACTACAACTCCTTATTCACAAGAATATGGCAAGTTGTTGTAGTATTTGAGATATCGAATCCACTAGGAGCAAATTATCACGCACTTAATTCTATAGAAAGTTATGATTAAGCCAAGTCTAGTCAAAGAAATTGGTTTTGAACTTGAATAACAAAAACAAAATAAAAAAAGTAAAGCCGAAAAAACAAGAAATAAAGAAATAAGATAAGTATTAGATTCAAGGACGAAAACATGCGATTTATGAGCTAGGAAATGTAATTAGGTAGACTAGATGGAATCAAGATGCAAGACAAACCATTCAAAGACAAGACAAAGATCAATTATTTTATTCCCATGAAGCTAATCCATTCGTTAATCACTTAATCAAGCTAATCTCCTGATAGTAATTAGACGAGAAATTATTATTAAACACAAGCTAAGAAGTCTACAATTCAAATTAAAGAACTATTCCCATAGGTTAAGATTGAAAAACACGTTTAAGATTCTCTTGGGAATTTCATCAAACACCTTCCGGGTATGAAATTCCTAATGACTAGATTTTGAGTGATCATGTCAAATCTAGCCTTAATAACTTCTTTAACATGTGAATCTATAAGTATCTAACCCTTAGCAACCTTAATCACACCTATATCTAACTTAATCTACCCAACCCATAAATCACATAAAAGACTACTCACTAATCAGGATGATAGAACATGCAAAAATATGAAAGAAAACCATGTTCATGATGGGGAAGAAGAAAGAAAAAAGAAAGAAGTAAACTTTGATTAAAATACCCAAAAATCTAACAAAGGATTTTGATCAATTGATAACATCATTACTAGTGTTTTTATGCAATTCTCAATGATTAGAAGTAGTTTTTTTTATATTTGTAGTATTTCAATTTATCTCAGGTCAATCAATGATATTGGGAGCTTTGTGGAACTACTTAGAGCAAATTCAATTTCTGAACAGTTTCCGAGCATCAGAATTATCATATTATCATCCGAGATGAAGACCTTGCTCTGAATGGATTTTGTTGAAATTTAGAAAGAAGCTAGATAATTGTATTAGCTTTCGTATCAAGGTGGCATCGCAGCATTTGAGGCAGTAGATAAAGAGTTACACTAATTTTACTGAAGATAGATCCAGCTGTCTCGCATATGAAGGATGCATAGAAAGACCAAAACAAAAGGAATACTATTTGGGTTTCGAACCAGACATTCTCTAGACTTAAATGGGTATGTTCCAATACTTTTTATGCCCAAGAACATAACTCAAGATCTCTTTACACGAAACCCAACAATAAGAGGCCTTAAAGGCCCGGTTTCACACTTTTGACATAATGAGGAAATGTACTATAAGTAGTTTCTTTTAGCTTTTTTAGATCGAGTAAGTTCCTAAGGAGACAGGGATGACACTCTTTGGGGCCGTGCCCCTTGTAGCCTCCTAAGGATCCATCTCATCTCAATAAATCCATATTTCTTCCATCATTCAGTTTTATCTATCCTTCTCTCTTTGATTTGATATGAATGCTTGCTGCTATGATTGATTTCATGTTTACATGTTTTTAATATACTAGTTCACTATAGATTACAAGGAGTCAATGAGTTTACTTGAATAGGATTACTAGTTGATTAGGTTTTATCAATAACATTATCACCTTTACTCATTCGTTAATGCTATTCTCCTACGAAAGCTGGTACGAGAATAGATTTATAGCGGTATCCATTTCAAAAGCTTGACTTAGCGCTATATCTAGTATTTGTTGAGCCTTTCTAAGTAGGCTTCGAAAGTAGATCGACTTTAGAATAGTGAACAATGAGTCTTGATCGTTTTTGTGTATGTTTATTATTTTGAGGCCATTCGAAAGTCTAGGTATTTTTGATATTAAACATAGAATCCTGAACCTTGAAGATGGAGAGGACTTACGTTAGTGACTGTGTTATAAACCGAAACTTTATGCTCTTAGTCGTTTTTAACTCCTACTTGTTTACTTTAACTTTCTATTATTTGATGCATATCTTTTCATTGATCTATCCTCTGTACATTAACATATAGAGTAGGCTCATTTGCATCCATAAAACCATAAAAACCAAATAAAAACAGTGACAGCACCCTTGCATATTTTTTCTTAGCTTAGTCCAAAATCATATAGGTCCTAAGTGTGATTGCTAGTCCCTATGGATTCGATCCCTAAGTATTATTGCGGATGCTGTACATTTGCAGCTAGGTTTTAACTGAGGTAAAACTTGACCCCACATCAATTTTTTGGCGCCGTTGCCGGGGATTAGTTATGCTTACCTTAAGATTTAGATCGAGGATTAAGTCTAGGAAAAATTTTCTTTCTTTCTTTCTCTTTCTCTGCAAATTTCGATTTCTCTGTAAAAAAAAATGGTTTTCTTGTAAAAATTTCGGTTTGCTTTTTCTTCTAATTTATTTTAATTCTTTTAGGGTTTTAACACATAGGATTTAGATTAACTTACTAATAATTTCGTGCTCCCTTTTATTTTGTAGGATAATAACACTTGGAATTATTCTTTTACTACTAGGAATATGATTTTTCCATCATAGTAACCTATTTAATTATTTGTCTTGTATTTTTCAGGGAAAATACAAGGAAGCAAAGCCTAAAACTCGAATTCCTAAGCCTCTCTACAGCCATGAACGAAAATTTTGAAGGATTTAGCTACCCTAATCCTCACTCACTCGAATTCATGGATGATACTCAATATTATCCTCATGACTATGAGCCTGAGAGAGAGTATGTTGAGACAAGAGGTCAACCTCATGGAGAACATGATTGGAGGCGAAGTACAAGCCCCGAATCAACTCAAAGAGGCTGGTATCTTGACTCAATACCACTGCAAAAGACATATGAACCCCAACAAAGAAGACCTACACTTCAAAACCATGAAGGAAGATCCCTAAATCGAAATCTCCACAACTTTCTTCCCCATGAGCAACTGCGATCTCTCCCACAACCTAGCCCTCAAAGGTAAGAGATATCACGGTATTTACCTCATCCTTCAAGCCCGTATACACCCCTAAAGTCTCTGGAGCCTAAGGTCGAGCACCTCACAGAGCAACATCTCGAGATTCAAGGCGATATGGAGTAGAAAATCTATACTACTATAGATAATCAATACTTCGCCCTTGATGAGAGAATTGAGAAGCTTGAACTCAATTTTAAAGGCTTAAACATGAGCCTAAGTCACATAGAGGCCACTGTCCAAGAGCTATTCGACACTCGTTCCCAACGAAATTCCACAAAACCCAAGGAGAAGCTGAAAATTGCCTTGAAGAAAGCAGGAACATGAAATCTATGGACAAAAGACTTGAGTCTTTGGCTGAGGACGTGAAAGCTAAGTAAAGGAGCTGTTCTTCGGACATTAGAGTCTTAAATCTAAGGATCAAAAGGTTCAAGGAAGAACATGATGAAATGATTAAAGAGCTGGAAGATAGTTTGGAAGAATTTGTGTCTAGTGCCAATGGAACGAACAAGAAGATGGAAGATGACCGACAAGAGGAAAAGGAAAGCATGGGAAGAATGGAAATTGAAACCCCTGAGATTTGTGATATCAAGATCAATCTTGATCTCCTAAGCTCTCATCTCAAAGACATTGAGAAGAAACTAGTGGAGAATGAAGAAAACTCCACTAGATTTCTCAGAAAGCCTAATGACCTGAAGGGAGAGGTCCTAGCTTTTGATTTCCAGTCTTTGGAAAATCAAAACTCACCCTAAGGAGTAGGATCACACACTCCATTTAAGAGGACAACAAGAATCTGAGCCACTCAGCCGAAATCTAGGTCTCGGTTTGAGCACAAAAGTGATAATGTCTACTTGGGATCAAGAGAAGCAAATCCCCCCAAGTCAAGGGAGAATTGAGAAAAATTTATCAAGATATCTCAAGAATTACCAGCTGATACGACATTTGACAGAGCATGGGCTACTCAAAAGGAGCTCAGGAAGTGTCTTGAGAACGAAACACAATACTTAGAACGCATAGAAGGCATGTTCAACAACATCAGGATCCCAATAGGTGTTACACCATACTTAAAATATTGGAAGACCTAGGGCTCTGATAGCTCAGGTTTTCACGCGAGATCATACTGCAAGCGTACAGATGTACGTTGTAGTGGTTCGGGATCGAATCCACAGAGACCAAAGTTAGCACGAAGAATGTATAATCAAACAGCGGGCTAAGGATAAAAAGATGTTTTGTAAGATGATGCAAGAATCAAAAATAAGAAAGCACGGAAACGCAGACACGCAACGACGGGGTTGTAAAACGATCACAGTTGATTCAAACTACAGACTAGGGAAGAGGTTAAGAACCATCTTGAACTCAAATTCTAATGTGGAATTGATCTACTTTCGTACTCACAGCTCCCTATGTGCTAGAAACCTCAGACTAACTTCCGTTGACCCTCGATTTCTAGTCATGCAGTACTAACAGGTTTGGTACTTTCACAATTCACTTAAACATCAACTTCCGTTGGCTTAAGAAGAATTACTCATCTATAATTCTTTCAGGCATTTAAACATTCACCTTCCAGCAGATAAATTATCTAAATTCATAAACTAAGTGATCAATTCAGTTTCATGCATTACGAACAATCATAGACGAAGATTCATTAGATTATATCCCTAATCATGCGATTCTATATCAACAACTCATGAATCCCTATGTGAGAATCCCTAAACNCATGAATCCCTATGTGAGAATCCTGAACCAAACGAACATACTACTCACTCATGGAAATAGCAAAAACACAAATCAATTTCATGAGAGACATGATTGTATTATGCATAAACAAGAAGAAAAAGAGGGTTCCGAAGACTTCTCGATCTAAGAACAAAGAGGCTTCTTCTCCCTATGTTACAAATCTCTCTCAAGCTCTCAAAAACTCTCTAAAAATGCATTATGAAAAGGAAAACACAAGCTTAGGTCTTTTTGTTGTAATCCGGTTCGATATAAGTTCGGTCTGGTTCTTCGCAAAATCGGTCCGCAGATCAGGACAGGGATCGATCGATCCAGGGGACAAGGATCGGTCGATCTGTGTCCAAATTCTTGGGTATTTTCTAGCTTTGCACGAACACTTCCTTCGACGCTTGAAATCCA
>OVAN01015693.1:0-11150 GCA_900406275.1 Anastatica hierochuntica
GGGAGGATTAATGTTTTGCGTCTCTGATGTAAGAAGTGTAGCTAGGTAATGGCCAGACTTAACAGTATATAATCCATCCTGATTAAGATACCACCCAATGAGGTCCTCTATTTTTTTCGTACGCAGATGGATCGAGGATATGATGTCGACATCATCAGATGGGAAGTGCGCTTGCAGTTTTTGGAGATCCCACACACCATGGCTGTCAAACAGCTCATAGACCTTTGTTATCTGAGATACAGGGCCATAAATCTGTTTGGGAGGACGAGAAATCGGTGTGGGTAACCAATTGTCAGACCAGATATTTGTTTGTGTGCCATTCCCAATAACAATCCGGAGACCTTTTAGTAAGAGATTTCGTCCATCCAGCAAAGATCTCCATAGGAATGAAGGTTTGTTACCGGATGATGCTTGCATGATTGAAGAGGATGGAAAATATCGACCTTTTAACATCCGTGCCGCCAAGCTTTGGGGAATATATACCCTTCTTTATTCTTTTCAATACACCATCTTTTACCGCCAAAACCAAATAGTTATGAGAAATTTTCATAAGAATTCATTAACCTTTTTCTCCAATCGAAAATTTAGTATATACACTTTTAGCGCACCTAAAAACTATTTTATTTGTTACTTTAAAGCACTGACGATTTTGATACACCCAAAACAATACATAAACATACTTTAACATAGACAAATAAAATAGTTAATAGTTTGCCAAAAAGAAAAAAATAGTTAATATAGTCGAATATAACCTATGCAAGGTGATTTGTGATTGGTATTTTTAGATTAAGTTTGTATAGTATTTTGTGTTGGTAATAAAGTTAGTTTTTGGATTGCCATTTTATTATATAATAAATAGCGCGAAATGATTTGTGCTTCTGTTTCAGATTGGACGATTAAAATTTGAATTCGCATTGTAGGTTGCGCTCTATACTATAGATTTAGAGACTGAATGAATATTATTAGATGAGTTTGTACAAGTATACATACATAAATTCTCTAGGGTCTACACAATATAATTGACTAATGTAGCCTTTATGAAATATTTGCATATTTAGTTCTATACGCCCCCTCAAGATGGAGTATTGTTGCACGCTGCTTGGAATGGGAGTCGTGATAACGGTTTGGTTAAAGCATCTGCGAGCTAATCCTTCGTAGAGACATGTGTGACTCGTAATGCGCCGGATTGGATCTGCTCTTTGACAAAGTGATAGTCTAAAGCGATATGTTTCATTTTCGAGTGAAAAATCGGGTTAGCACATAGATAGGTGGCACCAATATTATCATAATATGGGACGGGAGAATGTTGGAGTGTGATCCCAAGCTCAGCGAGAAGAGAACATACCCAACAAAGTTCTGGCGCGACGTTAGTTACTGCCTGATATTCCGCTTCAGTAGATGAGCGAGCGACTCCTTTTTGTTTCTTGGATGACCAGGATATCGGATGACCGCCTAGATAGAGGATTTATGCATTGATAGAGACAAAATCATCTGTATCTCCAACTCAATCAGCATCAGAGTAAGCATGGAGTGTTAGAGGGTTGGAATGGCAAAGTAGAATTCCATGGGGAGGAGTTCCAGCAAGATAGCTCATGACACGTTTGACTCTGTTGTGATCGATGGTCGGACGATGCATAAACTGAGACAATCTATTGACCGTTAAGAGATGTCCGGTCGAGTAATCGCGAGATGTTGGAGGCTCCCAGCAACTTGACGATACTGTGTAGGATCAGACAGGGGGTCTTCGAAGTGCAAAGTGAGCTTCGGTGACGGAGCAAGAGGCGTGCTAACTGGTTTTTCTTCAAGCATGGTTGTCTTGGCGAGTAGATTGAGTGTGTATTTCCGTTGCATCATGTAAAGAGCCTCGCGTATCTGAGTGACCTCAATACCTAAAAATAATGGAGATCACCCATATCTTTCATAGAGAACCAAGTTGTGAGTGACTGAATGTTGGTGTTTGCCAAGGGTGTGGAGCTACCAATAATGATGATGTTGTCTACGTAGACAAGTAAATATGCAATCTCTTGTCCTTGTCAAAATATGAAGAGAGACGTGTCCGCAAAAGAATTCTTGCATCCCATTGACAACAAATATTGTATGAGTTCCTGATACCAAGGTTGTGGTGCTTATTTCAGGCAATAGATATCTTTCTGAAGATGATATACATGGTTTGGACGATTGGGATCAATAAAAATTGGTGGCTGAGACATGTAAACTTCCTCAGTTAGATTAGTTTGCATGAATGCATGATTCACATCTAATTGACGAAGAGACCGATTTTTGCTTTCTGTAACACCCAATACCAATCTGATCGTAGTGGTCTTGATTACAGGGGTGAACGTTTTGGCAAAGTCGAGATCATTGTGTTGATTATATCTTTTTGTGACAAGCCTCGCCTTGTACCTGTCAAGTGAGACATTGGGCAATAATTTAGCAGTAAAGATCCAATAACGACCAATGATATTTTGATGAGATGCGGCTGGGAATAAGTCCTATGTTCTGTTCTGGTTTTGTACATAGAACTCCACTGAGGCGGCATTTCTCTAGTTCGGATCTCGCATAGCTTGGTTAATGGTGGTAGGTTCGGGAGATCGAGTTGAGGATTTGGTGATGGCGTAGAGATATTTTCGGTTTTGTTTTGAGATATTGTTATGGGACCTGGTGCATGGACTGTGTGTTTGAGGAAGACGATTTTGCTCAGTTTGATGCACTGTTTGAGTTACAATAGATTGAGTCTAGTTTGGGTTGGTTTGTGGAAATTGGGTTTAAGTGTGAATCTCAGTTTGGGAAGGAGGAGATTGATTATGTTTTGGGTCAGTTTGTGGGAATTGGGCGGGAGATTTA
This sequence comes from Anastatica hierochuntica, assembly GCA_900406275.1. Lineage (NCBI taxonomy): Eukaryota > Viridiplantae > Streptophyta > Magnoliopsida > Brassicales > Brassicaceae > Anastatica > Anastatica hierochuntica. Next base: position 2,845 of record OVAN01015693.1, read on the forward strand.
TTCTCGGTTTAGATTTGAGGAGATTGAACCTGGTTTGGTTTTGTTTGTGACAATGGGATTTGAGATTGATTCTCGGTCTAGGTTTGAGGAGATTGATCCTGGTTTAGTTTTGTTTGTGACAATTAGATTTGAGATGTCGTTAAGGGAAATGGGTTTTGATTTGGTGTTGATTGGACTTGAATCATCGGATCATTATTTGGAGTGGGAGAGTTTCTTTGTGGCTGAGATTGATAAGTGGGTCATAGCTATAAGCCCACTAAAGAAGAAGAAGAATCGAGATTAAGAAGAGTCGAAGAAGAACCTAGATTAGACGGTGGTCTTTGTTGCTGCAAAGTCTCCGATGCTGGTGGTGTTGCCGGCGACAAAGTCACCATCGTGGGAAGGTCCGAGCACAGGGGTCCCGCCGAAGGAGATGAAGGGGTTGTATGAGGAACTGTAACTGCTTGAGGTATTAGGTATGGTTTTTAGTGGAAGGTCTTGACAATGGTGATTGGCAATAGAGAGGATTGACGAAAGGGGAAGGTGTATTCATCGATTTATACATGACGTGAGGTGTAGATCCTGTTTGTGGTTGGATCCAAACAGAGGTATGTGCTTTGAGTCATGGAGTACACGATGAATACACAAGGTTTGGATTTTGGCTGTAATTTGTGGGTGTTGTACAACTTCAACTAGGTAAAACACAAGCTGCCATATGTTCTTAGTCGGTGGTAATTGGGTGAGCGATTAAAAAGTTTTTGGTAGGGCGAGAGTAAGGATAAAATAGGTGTGGGTAGACAGTTGATTACATAGACAGCGGCAGCAAAGGCATAAGACCAGTAAGTGGTTAGAACAACAGCGTGAGAGAGAAGAGTTATGCCAGTTTCAACAATGTGGTGATGCTTCCTCTCGGCCAGACCATTGTGCTCCGGCGTATGTGGCGGTGTTGTAAGATGGAAGATTCTTTCTTTAGAGAGATACGATCGCAAGACCACGAATTCACCATCATTATCATAATACAATGTCCCGATTCTGGTTTGAAAATGGTTCTCCACCAAGCCTTTGAATGTAATGAAGGTAGCTTTGACATTTGATTTTTGTTTTAGAGGATAATACCAAGTGTAGTGGGTAAAATGGTCTACGAGTGTGAGGTAATATTTCATATTCTCATCATAGGTTATAGGAGATGTCAGACATATGTGAAGATGTATTGGAGAGGACGAGACGATACAATAGAGGTCTGAGAAAACGATAGCTTATGACTTTTATTAATATGATAATGGGTGCAGGACAAGGGTTGTGGTGAAGAGTTGGAAACAGGTAAAGAGAATTTTGAAATGACAGTGTTTAAAATAGATGAGCTTGGGTGAGCGAGTTGCGAATGCCATAGAGAGCTACTGGTTTTGGATGTTGGATTGGTGTAGAAAGCTTGGACATCTCTTGCCGGCAAAGGCCACTCATACATCTCATTCTTAGTCGTTCCTTGGAGTAATGGGACCCCCGTGCATAGTTCCTTCACCTGAAAGTGCGCCGAAAACAATTCGACAGAAACTTGGTTAGTATTACAAAGGTGATACACGAATATAAGGTTTTATGAATGTTAGGGACATAAAGAACTTGATTTAAGGACAAAGTATGAGTACAAGAGGGTAGTTTAGTGGAACGAGTATACAAGATCGCGAGTCCGAAGCCATCGCCAATGAGCACCTCTTCTCCACCAATATATGGTTGATGCAAAGAGAGATTATTCAGGTCACTCGTGATGTGGTGTGTTACGCCACTGTCCAAGAGCCAATTGTTGGCAGTGTACGACAAAGAAATCGAGACATTAGCACGTGGTTACCACAAAGTGAAAGCACTGCGTGGTGGAGCTGTGGCTGGTTGCGAAGTGAAGGGCTGATACTGGGAGCATCTGCGTGCACTGTGGCCACTGATACCACACAGTTGATAGCGACCTAAATATGGTCGAGGAGTGTAAATCCATATCCTGTTGTTGTTTTGAGCTTAACATGGTTGAGTTTTATTGCCATAGATTTTGTTATTTGACTGCTTGTTGTTGTGATATTGGGGAGGAGCATTATAGGTACGATGTATTATAAGATTTGTTGTGATAAGAAGAAGAGCAGGGGGTGAGCAGCTTGAAGTTGGGCTTCTTGATTAATGAGACGCTCAAGGATCTCTGTCAGAGAGGGCGCAATATCCTTGCCTCCAATCTGATCTACAACCTGTTTGTAGTCATCAGGTAGCCCTTGGAGAATGTACTTCACTTGTTCTTCATGATCAATTGGTTTACCAAGAATAGCGAGTTGATCAAAACGAGTAGTAAGCCCTTGAAAATACTCATTCATCATCTTTGTTCCTTTTCTCCATTCCTTGAGTTGTTTTCTTAGCTGTTTGATATGCCATCAGCTAGGTTTAGCATATGTGGAGGCTAAAGTATCCCAGATCTCGTGTGTTGTGACAGCACGAGACAATAAAGATCGAATAGTAGGCAAAATTGCTCCTAGTAGTGAACTGTAGACTAATTTTTCTTGTCTCTTCCAATGTGTATATTGTGGAATAACCACTGTTGCTCCATATGTGGTGATTGTAGGTGTAGGAACAACAAGAGATCTATTAAGATAGCCTGCCAATTCATATGCATCGATAAGGGCGCGAATTTGGCGACTCCACATCAAGTAGTTGGTGTTATCGAGCTTTGCAACATTTTTAATGTTAACACTTAGAAGTGATTGATTATTGAGAACAACAACATCTGTGACAGAGACATGAGTAGTGTTTGCTGAAGAAGAAGACATTGAAAAATAGAGAAAGTTGCAGAAAGAAAAATTTTAGAGATTTTTAGGTTTTGTTTAAGTTGACTATGATACCACATAAATTTAGAGATTGAATGAATATTATTAGATGGGTTAATACATGAATTCTCTAGGGTATACACAATGTAATTGACTATTGTAACCTTTATGAAATATTTACATATTTAGATCTATACAATTTGTGCTATAATTTTAAATTTTATTTTAGATTCTGACATGCGATATATAATATATATTTTGTGTTAATCGGAAAAGGAACCAAAAAACAAAAGAAAAAAACCAAATTCTCTCTCTGACTGTGATCTATTTGGCGCAACCTTAGGGCCGAGGGACGGTAGTTCGTTTGCCGTTTCCGTCGCGCTCAATTTGCTTTTTGGCTTTTTTTGTTTTCTTTCTTCCTCCTCAACTCTGATCTCATCTTGAATCGAGATGCACACTAACTCTGTCTTGACTTCTTTGGTTTTGCTGTCGTGCAGAGTCTTTCATCGGTGAAGATGGAGAAGTGGCGAGGAGGAAGCGGATGTAAAGGCTCTTGAGTCGCGAGACTCTCCGGTTTTTGTCTCTGTCCCCGGTGCCTCAGATCTAGGTTCACCGAAGATGCGGCGAGGTCAACAGTGTTGAAAGGACAGTCTCTACTTAGCTCTGTTACCATCATCGGATTCAGATCTTCATGTATTTTTCGGGATTGGCAAAGGTGTTGATGGGGTGACTTTTCATCTTGTGTGGCTAGATAAGCTTTAACCGTTTGGAAGTTTTGTTTGTTGGCGTTTCCATCCAGTTGGTGGTTATAACATGTCTGGTCCTAGCTGTAGTCGTTGGTGCTTATACGGCTCCGCTTATGGGCTTCTTTCTTTCCGGATTGGTTTTAAGTGTTGAGAATTTGTTTGGTGTGACATCGGGTTTTGGGGAGCTAGCTTACCCTTGATTAATTTTATGGGTTTCGTTCCGGGATCATTACAAGGGTTTGAGGATTTCTTAGCATCGTGCCCTTGGAGTCGCTCGCAAAAATCGTTTCATCGTCGTCTTCCGGATTATTTATCCCCATTTCCTCGTGGCTCTTGAAGCAATACAATGAGGAATGGAGGCTCGTGGCTCTTCGGTGTATGAGCAATATAAGGAGCTCTTTAACGACCCAAATAATGTGGTTTTCTTGTGCATTCGCTACTTTTAGGTTCCTCGGTCTTGGGTGTTACTTCTTCCTCTTTTCCATTTGTATCTGGCTTCATTATGTTGAATTGTCATTTCCATTGTATGTAGTTTAGATGTTTTGGTCTTAATTTCCGGTATTCTTTACTGGCTTTTGGCTCCAAGAGTTTTCTTTAGAACTCGTCGGCTATTGGCTCTGGAAAGGTTGTTTCTTAACTTTTGTCTGCTTTAATGTCTGTTTCTTGTGTTCTTCTCGTTACGGTTTTGTTATAATAAAATCATTTATATATATATATTTATATATATATATATAGTGTTATTTTCTATATTTAATTTAGATTCTGACCCGTGATATAGCATTAGGTACCTACCTTTTTTTTTTTTTTTTCAAAAGGTACCTTACCTTATTTTTAAATATTTAGTTTAGATTATGACTTGTAAAATATTGTATACAATTTGTGTTATAGTTTTTAATTTAGATTTTGGTCCGTCATATATCATATACAATTTTTTTTTGTTAATTCACATACAATTTTTTCAATATTTAATTTAAGTTCTGACCCTAATTTAGGAAATAAAATTTGAACTACACAATGTGCATGTTAATTTTTTTATATTAGTTTGGTTTTGTATAATTGAGATTTTTTTTTTCAAACTAATATATTTGATATGGAAATTTTTCCATTTAATTTAAGTAAATCTTTGATTTTTTTTTTTGAGAAGTCGTGTGTGTTTAGTTTTAGACGGTTGGGATTTGACTATTTTTATGCACGGAGTACATCTTTAGATTTTTTTCATCTAAAGATATTATTATTCAAAAAAACCATCATTTCAATGTTCTTAAAACCTGATGGTTTGGGGTCGGACCGGAATCAACCGCAAATCGGAAACATAGTCGGATTGGATCAATAATAAACCCAAAGAAAATTAGACCGGATTAAATCGATAAAAAGAACCGCAATTGAGTTCACTTATTAAACATGGATTTTAATTTCTTTCATTAATTATTATAGTTTTTAGAAAAATTATATTTTAAAATTTAAAATGTTATGAATTTTAAGTGTTTTGTTTAACATTTTAAGATAATATATTTATTTTCGATTATAATATTATTTGTAAAAATATCACTAAATCTGGTTGAGCTTAGTCTGACGACATCGAGCCACGATCTAAAAAATTATCAAATTCGGTTGTCAGTTCGGTTTTTAAAAAATCGTATATTATACATATTTAATCATTTCAAAACTGTAATTTTTTGTAATTGTTAATTAGTGAACTTAATTTTAAATATTGCATTTTTTAAAAAGTTTTTAAAAACTGAAATGATAATCTTTTACTAATTAACTAAATTAATTAGCTGAATTTATGGATTGAATAATCAAGTAGTTAGACAACATATTAGGATGCATAGTTAATTAAGTAGTTAGGTAACATATTAGGATGCATAGTTAATAATCAAGTAGTTCATGGATTAAATTCTGAGATCTATAAAATTTTGTGTTTTCAATTTATGATGGATCATGTTTAGATTTTTTGAGTATCGGATACGGATTTTCGGTTATTTCGAGTTTGGAATTTTGTTCAGGTTCAAAATTTTTAAATTTTTTTAGTTATTTCGAATTTCGGGTTAGGGTTTAGCTTTGGAAATTTTGAGATTTTCGGTACTCATACGGGTTTTGATACGAAATCGATTTGGATAATATTCAATATCCGAAATACCGTGAAACAAAACTCGTTGTGATATTTTATTATTTAAAATTATGAGATGAATAAATTTAAATTTTTTATAGTTTATAAAAAAAATTTTAAAGACATCTTTTTAACTATATTTTTAGTGTCTTCGAGAATCTTTTTATTTGTGAAGGATTAACTAGAGTCATTTTTATTTCTTTTAATTGTTAGATATATTAGATAATTTTATAAGATTTTGAAAAAAGATAATTTAATAAGATTTTTAAGATACATTCAATTTAAAAATCACACATGAAAAAGGTTGTGTATTTTTCTTTTATAGATAAAATATTTAGGTCCAAAATTGGTAAGTATCACATAGTAGACAAAATTGTGTGGTGCTATTTACTCCCTCCGTTCCATTATATAAGTCTTTTGAGATAAAATTCGAAATTTAAGAATTTTATCTTTTTGTATTAAAAAAAAATATTTATATATAAACAATAATCATTCAACCAATAAGAAACTTTTTTTGTTATTATTTGAATAAATAAACCAAAGATTTACTTAGATATTTGAAGAAGGCCTATAAAATGGAAGAAAATCAAAAGTTTAGAAAGACTTATAAAATGGAGCAGAGAGAGTTAAGGGTGGGAAAAATACCCGAACCCAAAAAACCGAACCGAACCCAACCCGAAAAAGCAGCACCGAACTCAAACCGAAATTAATAAAAAAACCCGAATGGATCCTAAACTTCAATACCCGAAAAACCGAATCTGAACCCGACCCGAACCGAAATATTTCGGGTACCCGAAAATATTTGAATTATAATTATATATTTAAATATATTAGTGATTTTTAGATCTAATATCCAATATAAATCCTAAAGTACATAACTTTTTACGAAATATCTAGAAAAATAGCCAAAATATACGAATTATCTAAAAATATCGAAAAATATTTAAAATTATTTGAAATAATAGCTAAAATACTAGAAATACCATAAATACTTGAAATGTATACCGTTTCCGTATCAAAATAACTGAGCCAAACTAATTTTTATATTAATTTTAGGTATTTTTCATACATTATTCAAAATTTTATGTTGTATATTATTTTATTTTTGAATTTTTGAGGCATTTTAGTTATATTAGAATTTTCAAAAAAAATTTAATGTAATTTATTCGGGTATCTGAATTCGAACCGAACCCGGTAGGATCCGAACCAAACCCGAATCGAAATTTGTAAATATCCGAATGGATCTTAAACCTCAAAACCCGAAAACCTGAAACCCGAATAAACCCGAACCGAACCGAACCCGAATGGGTACCCGAACGCTTATCCCTAAAAGGAGTAATAGAATAGATAAAAAAGCATATATTGTGAGTAAGATGGTTTTTTTTCCAACCAATTTATTTAACCATACGAGCACAAAACAATTAATCATAAGATGATTATTGGGAATGATGTTAAAATTATAGTTGATTATTCCACCACGAGACAAAAAAAAATACATGTAATCCTCTCGAAGGAAACACTAATATGAAGTGGGACATTGCACTTTCACCATCAACATTGGTGAGTCTTTCACCAAAAGTCTCTCGACACTATCATATTAATATTTTAATATAATATAATTTTATATTTTAATTTTAATGATAAAACATATTAAAAACCATTAAAAAGGCTCCACATCTAATCTAACTAATTAAAAGGAGTTCATATTGAGCCCACATGATGCCACATCAGATTATGGAGAAAGCCCCTCCCTTTGCCACATCATCTTTGTAGGTTCCACCACAAAACACAATAATATATTAACATAATATTTAAGATAATATTACTTATTGAATTTAAATATATAATCATTGAATTCCAAATAAATTAACTAACAAAAATCTAGTGATTTATTAATTATAAATTTCGTTTAATCATAACTTAAAAAATATGTATACGATGAACATTATATTTATAAATATGATTCAGAAAATTGTTTATCAAAATATCAAGTTATTAAAAACATCCTTTAACGAAAAATGTTCATTCCTATCAGGTGGGCCCCTACATACATATATTAAATTTTATTCGCAGACCAGCCCATAAAAGAACACCCTAATAACTAGACTTGACCCAACTTTTTCCCCATCGTTCTCTACTTTATGCTTGCCTTACCTAAGGTAACATGTTTTTTTTTTATTTTAGAATTTGAACTTTTGAAAATGCAATGTCCCAAATAATGTGCAAACTGAGCTACGGGTTGTTGTCTTTTTATGTTTAACCAACAAACTTGGTGTCTTCAGTAAACAAAACTCTCTGAAACTTCGGACAAAGATGTGACCACATTGTTTATCTACAGAAAAGAATGTTTATCTACAAAAAAGAATGTTGTTATGTAAATTATTTTGATAAATTTTGACGGTTATTTTGAATTTTATAACTTTATGATTTTTGTATGAAAATAATAACTAAATTTTTGATAAGAATTAGGTGAAATGGATATTCCAATGTTAATCATGATATTTATATTCATTAGATATATTTAATAAAAACTTTACCACAATTTCAATTTAAAAAATTACAAATGAAAAATGGTGTATACTTCTGTTTTAATAGATAAGATTNTTTAATAGATGAGATTGGGACCAAATAAATATGGACACTTCAAAACATAATTTCTAAGGGTGTTAAAAGAAT
>OVAN01015694.1:0-11149 GCA_900406275.1 Anastatica hierochuntica
CATAAACAAGAGTAAAAAGGGTTCCGAAAACTTCTCGAATCGAAGTACTGACATGCTTCTTCTCCCTAGGTTACAAATATCTGTAAGCTCTCTAAAACTCTCTAAAAGTGCATAATGAAAGATAAAACACGAGTCTAGGTCTTTTGATAGCAATCCGGTTCGAAATAAGTTCGGTCTGGTTCTTCGTAAAATCGGTCAGTAATTCGTGACAGGGATCGATCAATCCATAGACATGGATCGGTCGATCCTTGTCCAAATTTCTGGGTATTTTCCAGCTTTTCACGAACACTTCCTTCGACGCTTGAAATCTATCCAAAATGCATTCTTTTCGCACATTCAATCTCGATTCCTGTAAAAACAACAAAGAACACAAATCCGCACCAAAACAATCCGAATACATACTAAAAACCATAGATCTCGTGTAAAAATCGTAGTAAAAACCACTAAAATACTAACACATCAAAAAGCAAGAATACGCTAAGTAGCTTCACATGCAGAAACATATCTGAAAAATTAAAGCAAAATCGAAAGATATTATAATTAACTATAGGAGAAAAATTCTAAACATCATACTTATTAGTAATAACTACCATTTCAATGGTTAAATAATTTCTTTTTTATCATCATAATTTATGTAGCTTGGCAATAAAAAATCTATAAACAAATTTCATCAGGGTGGTCGTGGACTAACAAATTGGCTTGACAAAAATAGGACAAAAAGAAGACATGTATCGGGGTATTTGGAAAACAGCATATTTGAGAATTATCTCAAACACATGATGAACCTGTTCTATTATCCCTCCAAATAAATATTATAATGGTTCATGTCATCGTCCTAATATAGCAATAATAAAAAATATTGACAAAACAAAATTCATGGGCAAGGTACATGCAACTATAGTATCTTTTAATTTCATCAAGAGGATCATCCTCTCTTCCAATTGATGTACACACAAAATCAGGCCCTTTAATCATATATTTGAATAGGTATTTGATATAGCGTTTTTGGTTACACCACTCAACGTTAATATGAATACAATAACGAAGCGGGAGATCCCTGTTATATGGAACAACATATCTATTAACACAGTCGAACCCTTTCTTGTGAATGGTTCTTTCATCTACTCTCCTTTTATAAATAGGAAATCCGGCGTCATCGTTTTTGACGATTGACTGAAAGGCTTTGAAAAGAATTTAAAACATTTTTCGTATGTCATACATATATTGTCTTTATTAGTAGCACTACATGATCCATGTACCAACATATCTCCAACAACATCATATAAATACATGTCCAAATCTTTGTCAGAAAATTCTACAAATTAATGGAGATATTAAGCAAGTATGCTGAAAATAAAAATTGGATTATATACTTTATGATTTGAAAATATACATGAATTTGAACTCCTCTACCTACTCTGTTTGTGGACTAAAATAAATTATAGTCGCGTCAAATGCATTGTGCCCAGTGATTTTACCTAAAAAAATTTGTCAAAGGAACAAATTAACATTAGTCACAATCACAAATATTTTTTATTGGCTTATTTTTATGTTATATTGTAATCATAGAATAAAATAGTATTTAAAAAAGTGTTGGCTCCCTTGTTTGGGCTTAGGACTCTCCAATCCAAGTCGAGTCTTTCCTCCTAAAGATTGGAGCGTTTTTGAACACTTCCTCTTTTGAACAGTCATCCACAAACATTGTACCCCCAGAAAAATCAAACTTTTTCGATCAAAAAGGCATTGTTACTAGGGTTTCTTCAAGATTTAATATTCCAATTGAAGTAGTCTCAGTGTATGAGGATGATGAACAGTACACTCTACCATACTTGTCGGAGTACTACTCTACATAACGGAACTTTAGAAGCATTTGGTCGCCTTCTCAACCCTAAGAACCAAAATATGTCAAGATTAATTTTGGATATACCGCGAAAATGGCAGATCTATGAAGGCGTTAAAGGAGTGGCACTAACAAAGGATAGATTCCAATTCATATTCGGTTATGAACAAGATTTTGAAAGGGTACTTAACAAAAGGATTCACACTTACAATCAATGGGCTCTAGCAATAGATAAGTGGGTGGCAGATCCACCGCCTGATTACCTCAGGTTCACTCCAGTTTGGGTACAGATGATAAATGTGTCGGTTAACCATTACACACTATATGCTCTTATGGTACTGGGAGAATTTGTGGGTCCAGTAAAGGAGTTGGCTTGGAATCCCAACAAGGCTCAAAGGAAAGAATATGTGAGAGTCAAAGTGCTGTTGGACACAAACAAACCTTTAAGGCATTACAAAATAGTCAATCTCTCAAAGAGTGGTCAAGCTAAGATTCTCTATGAAAAGATTCTGAAAAGATGTTATGCTTGTCAAAGACTTACACATAGTCAAGAAAAATGTCCTTTCATCATGGGTCAATAAGCCAAAGCTGGTGAACTAGGGATGTCTACAATGCCTAAGGAAAATGAGGATGGTTATTGAAGAATAAAGGATATTGATCATTTATTTGGTGTTTTAAGGGATGATTAAGTGGGGATAGATCCGTTGCTTGGGAGACCAAAGATTGCTAAAGAAGTGCTTGATGGAATGATGCAGTACCTTATGGTAGCCAATGAACCGGAAAGAATGCTATGGGAGGAAAGAGTCAAAGCGTCGATTCGGGACCTGGAAAAGGAACCTCTAGGCCAGAAAAAATGTTGAGACTAGAGCCACCTCTATTTAATACAAACGATGTAAACAAAGGGAAAGGCCTTATCTTCGAATTCAATCAGAAGCATTTCTCTGTCTCTCTCAATGAGGTGAATATTTCTGAACCTAAACTGTTGGCTGCTTCTTTTAAAGATGACTATCATCTCAGCACCCCTCAGCTTATGGATGTGAGATATGAAGGCGAAATAATGGATCAACTAAGGCCATACCTTGTGGAATTTCCTGAAAGTTCTACAGTTCACAGGACTAGCCGCAATGAGGTTGATCTTTTCGGGACTTCTAGAAGGAAAGTATGCCAAAGGAAAAGACCAACGAACGCAACCAGAAAGAAACAATCCTCTGCCCTGGCTACTTCAGAAAAAGTGGACAAAAGGGAAGGCAAAAAAAATTGGAAAACAACAGGCAAAGAGAAAAGCAGAACCACAGGCTGAAGGAAGAAATCATGATGCTAAGCGCATTGACTGTAAAGCAGTCCAATGGAGGGGCTGCCAAATCAAATATGGGCATGTTTAGCTGGAATTGCCAAGGAATTGGCCGGAGCCATGACCTGGTAATTCCTCATCTCAAGGAAATACGTTCAAGGTTTTTCCCTGAGATGCTTTTTCTGATGGAAACAAAGAATAATAGGAATGTTTTGTTAGATTTACAAGCTTGGCTTGGATATAAACATGTCTTCACGATTGACCCTATTGGTAGAAGTGGGGGTCTAACAGTTTTTTGTAAGAAGAAGGTTCATTTAGAAGTGTTGTATGTGGATAAAAACTTGGTGGATTGTAAAATGTTTTATGATGATCAAATTCTTTTTGTGTCGTGTATATATGGCCCTCCTTTATCTCAAGAAAGACAAGCTTTTTGGGAAAGAATTAGCAGGCTAGGTGTACAGAGGAAAGAATGTTGGTGTTTGGTAGGAGATTTTAACGACATCCTGCATAGTGGAGAAAAGGTTGGAGGTCCAGTTAGAGATAATAAGTTGTGCCAACCATTTGGTGATATGGTCTATTGCTGTCAATTAAAGGAGTTACCAAGGACAGACAATAGCTTTACTAGGGGTGGTAAAAGATACCAGCAATAGATATAATGTAAGCTAGATAGATGCTTTGGCAATAGAGAATGGTTCAAATGTTTTCCAACCTCCAACCAAGCTTTTCTGGACAAAAGAAGGCTTGACCACAAGCCAGTTTTAGTCAAGCTAGTCTCATCTCTGCAAACATATAAGGGTAACTTCAAGTTTGACAGGAGGTTCTTATTGAAACTGAATGTAAGAGAGACAATACATGATGCTTGGAACACAAATGAAGGTGGAGCTAACAAACTAGTTGTAGAAAGGATAAGAGAATGCATAAAAGGATTAAACAAATGGAAGAGAAAAACACTATCATTGTTATAGATAAAATTTACCATTTTCAAGAAGTTTTAGAACAAGAACAGTCTAGTCGCTGTCCCTGCTTCAAGACTTGTTTCAGATTAAGAAAGAACTGGTGGAAGCATACAAAGAGGAAGAAATATACTAGAGGCAAAGAAGCAGAGAGAAATGGTTAAGGGTAAAGTTTTAGAACACAAAAGCGTTTAACAAAGAACCCTTCTTTATTAATGTTTAGAAAACTAATCTCAAAAATTAAACACAAGCTATTGTATTTCTTAATGAGTCATCACAACCCGATGACCATATATATAGCTAAATAGAAATCCATCTCTATCTAGGATTAGGAGATTTTCCATTTTTCCTAATTCTAATAGCTTTAGTTATTTCCAATTCCTTTAGGAATAACTTCTAGACTAAATAATACAAAACTTATCTAACATTCTTCCTTGTAGGGGCTTTGTCGAGATCTTGAAAATCAACTTTTTCCCTCATTTCCTTGAACTTAGTTATAACTAAAGCTTTAGTCAGTATGTCTGCTCATTGGTCTTCTCTAGGTATTTGTGACAAAAAAAGGTTTTCTCCGGGTATGTGCTCTACTTCGATTTGTCCAACTTCCACACACTCTTGAATGAAGTAAAATCTCTTGTGTATGTGCTTGCTTATTCGATGAAAGACTGGATTCTTCGAGAGAGCAATGGTTGATTTGGTATCGACATAAATTACTATCCTTTCGATCTTCCTTCCTGTTACCTCGCCAATTAACTCCTGTAGACACATTTCCTGCTTGGTTGCTTCTGTTGCGGCCATGAACTCAGCCTCGCAATAGGACAAAGCCATTGTCTCTTGCTTTTGAGAACACCAAGTAATTGGAGTCTCTCTATAGTAAAAGACATGTCCTGATGTGCTTCGACCATCATCTGGATCTGTGTTGTGACTACTGTCACTAAAACCCACCAGCTTTTACGACCCATTCTTCATGTATACTAAGCCACAATCAATGGTTCCCTTCAGATACCTTAAGATTTATTTGAGAGCTTTCCCATGTGACTCTCTCGGAGATTGCATATATCTGCTTAATATCCCCACGGAGAACGCCAAGTCTGGTCAAGTATGAAGAAGATACCTCAAGCACCTTATTCTTCTTCGGTACTCCGTCGGATCAATCTCAGGCTCATCTCGAGCTTTTAAGACTTTGAGGCCGAAATCCATCGGGATTTGTGACGCATTACACTCGGCCATTCCAGCCTCTTCGAGAATGCCCAAAGCATACACCTCTTGTTTGATCTTTATCCTATCTTTACTTTGCTTAACTTCAATACCAAGGTAAGAAATAAGCTTTCCAAGGTCAGACATTTCAAATTTTCTCGACATCTCATCCTTGAACTTCTTAATTGAACTTATTGTATTTCTTGCAATACAAAGGTCATCAACGTATATTGCAAGAAGTAGAAGTTCGCTAGCTTCTTGCTTTCGATAAACAAAGCTCTTTTTTAAGCATCTCTCAAATTTTAGTCACCTTATTATCTGATCAAGCTTTGTATTCTAAGATCTTGGTGCTTGACGCAAACCTTATAAAACCTTTGAAAGTTTGAAAACTTTATACTCTTCTCCCTTCTTTTCAAAACCTTCAAGCTACGATACATATACTTCTTCATTCAACTCACCATGTAAGAAAGATGTCTTAACATCCAAGTTATGGATCTCCTATCCTTCTGAAGCCGCCAAGACTATTAGTAAACGCACCGTTTCCATTCTTGCTACGGGAGCAAAGACTTCGTCAAAGTCTATTCTTGATTCTTGTGCATATCCTTTTGCGACTAAACGAGCTTTGTGCTTATTAATTTAGCCATCTGCTTTCCTTTTCAGTTTGAAGATCTACTTAAGTCCTATGACTTTAGCTCCTGTCGGTTTGTCGACCAAAGACCAACTCTTGTTTTTATTTATCGAGTCAATCTCATTGGAGCAAGCATTGGTCCATTCAATGCTTTCCTTTGATTCCTTAAAGTTGATCAGCTCATTACTGAGTGTAATAAGAAGAGTTTCACACTCCAAATTTTCCATAAGAACATAGTCATCAAGATATCATGGTCTTAAAGTAACTCGACCTGATCTTCTTGGCCCGTGGGGAATCGTATCTTCTACTACTGGTTATGTGGGATAGCTGGGAGGTTGAGTCGTGTGATCATGTGTATGATCTGGATACACCGTCTCGTTGTGCTTTTCTTCTTCTTCTTGATTGCTAAATGCATCGGTTACATATGGACCATATCCATCGTCCATAGTCATTCCCCAATACAGTCAAAACCTTCCTTGTTCAATTTGTATTGATTTCGTGGCTCCCTTCCAGTCCCAACATTCTTTTTCTTTAAAAACGATATCTCTGCTTACAACTACTTTCTTAGTTGTAGGGTTGTACAATCTATTTGCTTTCGAACCAGGTTTTATGCCAAGATGTACAAGTGCTAAAGATCGATCATCTAGTTTCCTTAGTTTAGTTGAATCAACCTTAGTTAAGTGTCCTAAGCTAGGCTTTCGAACCTTAAGACATTCATATGGGGTTTGATTCTTCAAAGCCCTTGTAGGAACTCAATTTATCAAGTATGTGGAGTGAAAAACTACTTCTCCTCATAGATAGTTTGGAACATTCATTGCTTTTAGAATGCTTCGGGTCATCTCCATTAATGTGCGGTTTCTCCTTTCAACAACACCATTTTTTTGTGAAGTGTATGATGTCGTAAGATGTCTTTTAATCTTGTTCTTCTCACAGAAATCTTGGAACTCCTTTGAGGTGAACTCTCCACCTCTATCAGTGCTTAGTATTCCTATGCTTCTCTCAGTTTTCCTTTCAATGAGGCCTTTAAACAACTTGAATTTCTCCAATGAGTCACTCTTCTCCTTTAGAAGTATAGTCCACATGTACCTAGTACAATCATCAATAATCACAAAGATGTATCTATTCAGAGCTGGTGTTGCAGGTGTTATGGGGCCAAAGAGGTTTGCATGAAGAAGCTCCAAACCTTTAGTAGCTCTATACCGTCGTAGCTTGAGGAAAAGAGTGTCGAGTTTTTTTCCCCACCAAGCATGATTCACATATTTCCTTTTCTGCACTTATTCTCGGTAAGCCTAAGACCATGTTGCTTGACTCCATCAACTTTAGAGTATGAAAGTTTATGTGTCCGAGACTAGCATGTCACCTCCAAAGCTCTTCTTCGATTTTGGTCTTTAGGCAAGCCGGTTTACCAACTCTTAAACTGATTTTGTAGAGTCTATTTGGAGATCTTGTTAGTTTAGCTAACTCTTTACCGTTAGGATCCCTTAGTGTTAGGTAATTTTCCTTCATTCTAACATCACAATCTTGCTCGGTTGCTTGTCCTAGGCTGAATATGTTGTTTTATAAATCTGGTATGAAGTAGATGTCTCTTACAAGTTTCTGTTCACCGTTTTTTCCTTCAAAGATTATGGATCCTTTTCCGTGTATGGCTATACACAAGCCATCTACAAACTTGATACTACCTCTTATGTTTTCATTAATCTCAGAAAAGTATGATCTTTCTCCGGACATGTGGTTAGAAGCCCCGTTATCTAGATACCACAATCCATCTTCTCTTCTACTTCTTTTATATTTTTCAGGAATGATTTTCTCTTCCCTTAGAAAGATAATCTCGTGCATATATAATGCTTCATCCGCCTCCTCTGTTTCTCCTTTATTCAGCTCATGTTGTTGTTGTTTCATTTTGGGACATTGAGATGCATAATGTCATGGTTTATCACACTTGAAGCATATAATCTCGGACATATCTCTCTTTTCCTTGTCTTTGTCTTTCGGAACAGACCTTCCTCTGCCTCTGCCTTCTCTATGAAAACTTCTAGTGCTCTTGGAGCATATGGGATGAGTGGCCTTCTTTACCAGCACTATTTTGACATAAATGGTTATCAACTTATTCAAGAGGTAAAAGGCTTCTTTCATTCTGGTGTAATTCCAAGAGAGTGGAACTACACTCATATTTGCTTACTTTCAAAGATAAAGGATCCAAAGCAGATGGGAGATCTCAGGCCTATTAGTCTTTGCTCTGTCATGTATAAAGTTGTCTCCAAGATTTTGGTCAAAAGATTGCAACCATTCCTGCCTGATATAGTTTCACCTACTCAGTCAGCATTTGTTGCAGAGAAAAATATAGCAGACAACATTATCATTGCCAATGAGATTTTACATGCCTTGAGAACACATCCAAGAGTTTCTGTAGAATACATGGTCATCAAATCTGACATGTCCAAAGCTTATGACAAAGTTGAATGGAGCTATTTCCAAAACCTTTTAATTGTCTTAGGTTTTCACCACAAATGGATAGGATGGATAATGAACTGTGTATCCTATGTCTCCTACTTTGTTCTAATGAATGAGAAGCCCTATGGTATGATTACTCCACAACATGGTCTAAGGCAAGGGGACCCATTGTCACTCTTCCTTTTTCTGCTATGCATTGAAGGTCTTACTCACATGATGAATAGAGCTCAGGAGAATGGTAGTTTTGAAGGAGTGCAGTTTGAATAGAA
Source organism: Anastatica hierochuntica (assembly GCA_900406275.1). Lineage (NCBI taxonomy): Eukaryota > Viridiplantae > Streptophyta > Magnoliopsida > Brassicales > Brassicaceae > Anastatica > Anastatica hierochuntica. The sequence goes on from OVAN01015694.1 coordinate 8,627, forward strand.
CTCCCTTGATATCCACCATTTGCTTTTTGCAGATGATAGCATTTTCATCTGCAAAGCTAAGGAAGATCAATGCAGAAGTTTACACAATATTCTTTGAGTTTATGGTCAAGCAACGGGTCAGGTGATCAATCTGCAGAAATCATCCATCACTTTTGGAAGCAATGTGGATGAGGAAGTAAAACCTAGACTAAAAGAGATGTGGGGAATTGATAAGGAAGGAGGGGCATAGACATATTTAGGGCTTCCTGAATGCTTCAGTGGATCAAAAAAGGAAATGCTAGCATAAATTCATGAAAAATGTAGAATAGGTTATCTGGATGGTTTTCAAATATCCCAGGGAGGGAAAGAAATCCTTCTTAAGGCAGTGGCCTTAGCTCTTCCAGCCTATGCAATGTCTGTTTTCAAGCATCCCAAAGGTACATGCTCTGCACTAACTAGTTCTATTTCAGACTTTTGGTGGAACAGTGTGGAGCATCAAAATAAAATTCATTGGGTATCTTGTGAGAAAATGTGTCTATCAAAGGAACACGAGGATATTGGGTTCAAAGATCTCCAATGCTTTAATATGGCTATGTTGGGGAAACAAGCATTGAGAATTCTTCAAGTCCCGGAGAACCTATGTGCAAGATTTTTAAAAGGTATATACTTTCCAGATAACAGTTTTCTAGATGCTATAATTGGATATAGACCATCTTACACTTGGAGGAGCATACTAGATGGAAGAGACCTTCTAAATAAAGGGTTAAAACAGATGGTGGGAAATGGAAACTAGAAAAAGTTGGACTTCTCTCTGGCTGTATGATCAAAGTCTCTTTCACAGAGCTCTAAGAATGAGAGGCCCCCTGATGAAGAACATCCTCGTTGACCTTAACTTGACAGTAAGTCATTTAATCAATCACAAAAGTAAAACTTGGGACCCTGGCATTCTTGAAGATCTCTTCTTCCCATCAGATATTGAGCTCATCTTTAAGCAAAAACCAGCGGTATCAAAACAAGACTTTTGGATATGGATTCATAGAAAGGTTGGTGTGTATACAGTGAAATCAGGCTACTGGCTTGCATACAAAGAGGAAAAAGAACAGGTTATCCATGAAGCATCCATAAGACCATCCTTAAATGATCTAAAGGCTCAAGTCTGGAAGCTTCATACAATCACAAAGATACAAAATTTCATTTGGAAGGCAGTGAGCAAAGCTCTTCCGGTGACAAAAGCATTAACTCAAAGAAAGATTGAAGTTGATACGAGATGTCAACTTTGTGGTATGGAAGATGAAGATGCTAATCATGTTCTTTTCAGGTGTGCCTTTGCTAGACACATGTGGGTTATCTCAAGATTTCCTTGGCCTTGTGGAGGTTTTGAATGTCAAGGTATCTACACTAACATTTACTACCTGATGCACACGACAAAAAATCATCCCTGTCCCATGGAAATCAAAAGATGCTTTCCATGGATTATGTGGTATCTTTGGAAAAACAGAAATAAATACCTTTTTGAAGGAATCAACGCTCAACCAACGGATATTTTGGAAAAGGGCAAAGATGAATCCGAGATGTGGTTTATGGCAAAAACCAATGCAAGGGAAGAAGGTACCAAAATGAAAGCTTTGGCAATGAAAAGTAAGCTGAAGTGGCAACCTCCTCACAGATTCTAGGTCAAATGCAACATTGCCTCATATTGGTCAAAAGCCACAAGGAGTGGAGGAGCTGCGTGGGTGCTAAGGAATGAAAAAGGAGAAGCCATTTTACATAGTAAAAGAGCATTTTCAAGTATCATCAATGCCCAGGATGCGTATCTAGCTAGCTGCTCATGGACCCTTGAGAGTATGAAGTCCCTCAGGTTTAACAATATTATTTTTTTCTTACCTGCAAGTGATTTAGTAAAGGCAGTGAACAAACCAAATGGCTGGTCGACCTTGGGTTTCTTTACCTCTAAAGTTCACGAATGGCTGATCTTCTTCAAGGATTGGAAATTTGCTTCTAAACCAGAAAGGAAGAACAAAGCGGTAGAGTTTATTGCTAGCAGTGTCACAAAAGAGATGAGATTCCAATCTTATGTTGCTAGAGGTCACCCGAGTTGGCTAGAGGAAGTATTTAAAGGTGATAGATGTTAACGCTAATCACCTTCTCCTTTGTTTGTATTTTTTGGTTAGTTAATTCTTTATGCAAAGACATCTTTGCAAGGTTTTTTGTTAGATCTATCAAAATTCAATGTGATGGTCTTTTGTAAGTATAACTTCTATTTTATATAGCAGATGATTAAAAAAAGAATAAAATATTATTTTAGAAATAGAGTCACCTCTCCAATCTTTGTGATCGATATATAAGAGCTTTTGTAACAAATTGTTAGATATGGTATATAGTATATTCATGCGCATAAATCTGTGTAAATCTTGGTCGTTGATGTAGAAAAAAGAGTTTATAATCATCATATCTAATAGTAAATATTTTGTTGCTTTAGTTGTTTGGATTCTTTATCTATCTATATAATTGTTAAATGAGAAGTCATTTGGCTTACGTGTCATC